>WEKY01012288.1:7947-113036 GCA_013390045.1 Picathartes gymnocephalus
AAAAAGGGACAAAGTTAGCTGAAGTATTTTTACACACACTTTTATGTGCTTAATATTCTCTTTCTGACCTTGAAGTAAAACATCATGAAGTGTCACATGTCAATATCTGAAACTACTAAATGTGCAGTTTTCTTTACACATGGGATGGTGACCTAGCAGTTTATACCTGACACCACCCACCCCTTCTGTTACCTGAAAACTGCAGATCTCTGGATGAGTGCCTATACCTTAGTTTAATTCTACATGAAGTACTGGCAAAGCAGTATCTGAGAATGAACACCTATTCTAGTAAACACTGAATTTTTATAATAAAATTCAGGTGACTACCCAGAGACCTACCCTTTTTTCTTTAAAACCAAAACTAGGGTAATTTTTTAGCAAAGAGATCAGTTCAAAGATTCCACAAAAGACTGATTTTATTTGTAGCCTTGCTTAGGGGCAAAGGGATCACAGCATGTGCTTACCACAGTGTGGCTTGGAGTCCTGGGACCACCTGTACAGCTGCTTATTCTGGAATGAAACTCTCATCTGTTCAGAGCTCTCCCTCTGAGGTTTCATTCCAAGCAGTTATGTCACATTACACTGCTTTAAGACATGTTGACAGACAAAATGCCCCACACGCTAGTAGGAATTGTGGAGAACTGTTCTGTGCAAAGAAACCCATAAGGTTTCTAAAGAGCCTCTCTTCAACATTCATGTAAAAGCTGGGAAAAAATGTGGTATTCTGGAAACACTTCAACATTCTGTAAGCTGGTTTTGCAACTAAATTTGGGTAAATTTCCTTAGTCAGATGTGCATAGCTTAAGTATCAGCATCTATTTTTTCAAGTCTGTACAGCAGAGCAGAATAATGATTTGTACCTTCATATTAAGGTACTTTCAAATGCTTGGTGACATTGTGTTGAACTGCAAGTTAAGCTGCTAAATGTGTATTCATATTTAAACAAATCAAATTATTTAAAGAAATGTGAAAAATTCGCCCTATGCTTGAACTGGAGCAATAAGAATTCTTGATAAGAAGTAATGATCTGAAGACGGTAAAATTTGTTAGGGAAAAATGCTCACACAGCACTTATAAAGAAAACACAAGTAATGGCACTATAATTTCCACAGTATCACCATGTATCTTGACATGAAACACACTCAATTACTTGTCACAGGTCCTCACAGAATGGCACAGAACAAGGATGGCCTGTATCTCCATTATTTTAGTATGCAAAAATGTACTGAAATACTGGGCCTCATTCTTCACAGCCTCCTATTTTGTACAAATTTATGCTTGTGACACATGGTACATAATGCTAAAATCCAGACTAAGGAATGCTTTATGCTCTCATTCTCATGGATGTGAAGCAAAATGTAAATTACAATTCTAGAAACAACTTAAGGACCTGGGACCACTGAATCAAGCCAGGCAATCAAACCACTACAGTCACTCTATGAGGCCAGTCCTTAATGCTACTGAGCACTTTTCCTCCAAAAAGCTACAAATACAGCTTCCAGGCTAAGTAAAACAATCTTCAATATGGCAAAATTTAAAAGAGCACCTTCTCCATGTTTGTCTGTATACTGGAATGCTTGTACTAAACGAAGTGTTTCATCCACTGATCTCCCAACAGGAAGGTCATTCATCGTGATCTGTCGAAGGATTCTCTTATTGTCAATAATGAAAAGGCCTCTGTGGGGGAAAAAAAAAGTGTGTGTGTGTGTTAGGAAACAGAATTAATGATAGTGTTGTTTTTATGCACTAGTTTATGTCTGCTGGATGGGAGGAATTTGATCTTTGCAAACACCATACAATACCCACCACCAGTAACCTACTGTTCTTTACCTGGGTATCAGATGACAAAGTTAAAACCAAAAAGGGGTATTTCTTTGCAGAACATAAAACTAATCTTTGACAGGCCCTGCCAGGAGATGCTGCAGATGCTAGGGCATTACAGGGAACCCAAAAGAAACAATTCAGTTTTAGGCAAATGTATCTCTTTAGGTAACCTTAGTCTTGGCTCCACTTGTACTTGGGAAGTCCCTGAGCAACTGCAGTTCTGGGGAATCCTGCATATTTGCCTTGCCCTAGTTATCTGCTGATGCCTGCTGTTAAACAGGATATTAACCCTGACCCCTCTATTGGCTCATTATGACTATATTTTTTGTGTTCTTCAATATTTGTTGCTTGCTATGAATCCCCAAGTAAAAGCTACTCTAAAAGAAAAATGCTCTCTCAAATTCAAACACTTCTTTAAACACAAAGTAGTAAGTATTAACCCAGCAAAAACCCAACTGAACTCAACCCAGTGAAATACCTAAGTGTATGTCCTTGATCTTCCAGATACACTCCATAATCCTTTGAAATCTGGTGTGTCAGATCAGAAAGAAGGGGAATCTTCATTGGTCCAAGTCCTCCTTGTTTACGAGGAGTATTAATCCTTTGAAGGAAAGGAAATATAGATGTATTTCTCATACACAAGCCCGAAATCTCAAACTACATCAGTATGGACAGAAGGGTTTAGTGCAAGGGGCGTTTTTTCTGTTCTGCACACGAAGGAGATGAACAGTATTTGTGGCTTAAACAAAATGTTCAGTAGATCTTTTGCAGATTTTGGCCACATCTGTTAATGATAAGCTTTTTCGTATCAGTTGCATTTGCTTTATGCCAACATGCTCATGAACTGGGACAATGTGAAGCATTTACTGATAGTTTCATGAATATATTCTTTTTGTATTTCTAGTAGTTTTTGGACTTAGACATGACATATTGCAAGCAATACACATTAAACAAGCTTCCAAAATAAAGGTTCACACACTAGGGTTAAAATTTATTTTGAACATCGGTGTCAATAGCATCACATTTTCACACATTATGGTATACCTACATAGGCTAAAAATCTGGGGAGTACTGTTCTTCAGCTAAGATGGAACCACGAATAATGTTTAGTGAAAGACTAAAGAGAAAGATACATACCATGCTAAGTGAGTGAATTTTGAGTCCACAGAACATGCTACTACTTCAGTATTTATTGCTCTGAATTCTTCAATTCGGTCACTGAAGGCAATTATCTCAGTTGGACAGACAAATGTACTAGGAAATTTAAGACAAGACAAAAGTAAAAATTTTATGAGAAAGCCAGTACATTCTCTGCCTAACTTAAAATGGTGTATTTATCATAAATTATTTCAGCTTTTCCTTATTTTTATTGCTTCTTCAAGTATTTAACCAAAATGCTGCCTGATGAATCCTCTACCCTGTCTCCAGCTTAGTTACAAATGGATTATTTCTGAAGACTATAAATCTATGGTTATTTTACAATCTGTATTCAGAGCTTGTACAGTTACTTTATTTTAGACTTTACAAATATTAAGTGGCTGGATTTAAGCAGTATAAGCCAATACTATAATTTGTTGTTACCATGCATGTCTGCAAGTTTGAACTAATTTGTCTTCAACTTTTTCTACTACAGAAGAAGTAAAGTAGTAAAGCTAATGATGTTATAGTATTAAAAGTAGTTATGCATCTCTGTCCTCTTATTTTCATTTTGTGGAAAAGAATTGGATTGTCCCTTAAAAAGCAGAGATGTTTTCAGTCAATCAGTGAAGTTACTGCATTCTAAACAAAGGAGGTTAATGTTAAGTGCTTTTAGGATGTTACGGGATGGGCTTAAAGGGAAAATGCCACCGCTTGGATACACCATATAAACCCTAGAAAAAATAGATGGGATGCTTTCTTCTATTTGCAGCACTGCTTTACAGCATGAAACAGAACATAGTCTGCCTAACTGGGTAACTACAAAGTTGTTTTTTTTGTGTGGAGACACAAATTAGTGGACACAATTATTAATACAAAGATTGTGTTGCAATTTTACCAATGCATGATGAGAAAACAAATACAAAGAATATATTTTCTTCTGTCACTCCTTTCTTCTCTCCCAAATTCTTACCAAACAAAAACACAAGACCTCAAAAAAAGAGAAGAATTCATGAATTATGAATCTAGTGTAGCTGCACTCAGTCTTGGTACGTCTACAGTGCTGTTACTTACAAGTCAAGAGGATAGAAGAAGAAGACAAGATATTTTCCTTCATAATCTGTTAACTTCAGCTCTTTAAACTCTCCATTAATGACTGCTGTTCCCTCCCAGTAAGGCGCTGGCTTGGAGACTGAAATGCAAAGAATCTTCAATTAAAAGTCAGAGTATGACACCCCTGCTCAAACCAAGCTGTCCAAGCACAGCTGTTCTTCCTTTTGCTTGAAAAACAACATGCAGCACCATTCCAAGATGAAACTGCTTTCCAGCTCTAAACAGGGGGTACAGAATGATGGAAGAAATGAAGGCTTTAGTACACATAGAAAGTAAATAATTTGACCAACTTGTGCTCGTACATGAGCCAGGCTGATCACTGATAATCAAGGCCACACAAACCTTATCTGGGCCTACTGAACAAACCACGTGTGCACTGCCAGCTCAAGGCACCTGCCAGGCTGAAGGGGAAGCTGTTTAGTACTTCAGGTACCCTCACTGTTTTGATAGGGATAGCTATTGGGACCCAGAAGCACAAGATAGTTCAAATTCACTTTGCTACTTTTTAGCCATGGAAACCTGTCTGGAATTCTGGTCCACAAAAAATACATGCCACAATATGTCTAGAGACAAATGCCTAAAAATGCAGCATATGTTTATTAAATTACAACTCCTAAGCAAATTTCGACTTGAAGACTGCTGTGTTTTAAAAAAATATCCAGTTGAAAATCATGAAATATATTTACTATTCCTATCAGAAAGGATTAACCTTGAATTTAAAATATTAAGAATTAAGCTGCCAGGTACTATTTTTATACCAGTGTGAATTCTGAGACAAAGGATAGGGTATCCTGGAGCTACAAGGTGAATACATTTGCCATGTCAAGGACATTGACATACATCTCCAGAAAATTAGGGAAAAGCTTCTGAGAAAAAGATGTGGAATCTTAAATATTATCTGGACAGTGCCTGAATTGTTTGGCTCTCCTTTTCTTAGGACAACCCACAGCTGTAGAACACTGTTAGCGAGGATGTATAACAAGGACCTTCAGATTAGGAGAGAGAAGGAAAAGGTATTATACAAAATAATGCATATCTTGACCCCCTTCTAAATTAAGGTAATTGTTCTTGCAGTTATAAACATCTGTCTGTGGTAACTTACATTGCAAAGGGAGAAAAACCCAAACAGTATTGGTTACAAACGTCCTGGCTGCTTTTTTTTTGGCAGCATCTGTTTGCAAACGTTTAAAACAGAACGTACACCCTGGCTCAGTAAAGGAAAAGGATTTTAAAGCTGTAAGTTCTCCCAGGGAAGATCGTTCTGTGTGATCTCTCTGTACGCTCTGTCCTGCAGGACGGGACTTTGAGAAGGTGTCCCTGAACATCTCACAGAGACGCGATTTACGGTGTTTGTCCCCATGTCTGTCCTGTAAAACATTTCAATCACAAAAGAGCACAGACACAAGCGCCAGTGCCAGACCCAGCGTGGTGGCAGCGGGTTACGAGAGGTGCCCGTTGATTGTTTCTGATCGCAGTGCGAGCACAAAATATTCCTGTGTATCTCCTGAAGCGCTTCCCTGAACTCCTTCGCCATTTCTGGAACCACAGACCTTGCTGGACGCCCGTGAGACGGCGGCGTGGGCCACGATGGAAACGTAGGTCTGGAAAGGGCTGGCGGGGGCTGGTCTGCCCTCCCCCGCTCCTTCCCTCTCCCCTGCCCGCCGAGGCCGCCCCGGAGGCCGCAAGCGGAGCCGGTGTGGGGAGGGGAAGGGAAAGGAAGGGAAGGGGAGCCCCCCGCGCTCCGCCTGACGTGGCGCCGTCGCCCCGCTCCGCAGCCCCGAGGCGCACTGCGGGCACACCCCGGCCCCGCCGCTCCCGCAGCCCCGGCCCCGCACGGCACCTACTCTTGGCCTGGCTGAGGTGCAGCGAGTGGTCGGAGACGGGCAGCCGCGCCGCCTCCCCGGGGTACACCTGCCCCCCCGCGTAGTAATGGCACTGCTCGTCCCCGCGCTGCCGCGCCGGGCGCGGCTCCTCCGCCTCCGCTTCTCCTCCCAGCGCCGCCGCCAGCAGGAGCAGCAGCAGCAGCGCGGNGGGGCGGCGGCGGCGGGGAGGAGCTTGGGCCGCACACGCTCCCGCCGCATGGCCTGGCCGGACCGGGGTTCTGGGAGGCGGGCGGGGTCTGAGGGGCTGGGGCTGTGCCATCCCCGGCCGGGCTTAGGAACCCCAGCCCGGCATAGCCGCTCCCGGGCCCGGCACAGCCACCCCGGGCCCTGCCCCGTCCGTGGGGCTGCGGCCTCGTGCTCCGGCCTCGGAGGAAACGGGGAATTTATGTATATATGTAGAGAAAGAGGGGAAAAGTACACGTGTGTGTGGAGAAAGAACGCGCACGTATCCGGAGCGTGTGATTGCAGAAGGAAACTATCATTGTGAGAGGCTTCCCATCTGCTGTCATCTCTCTTATCTGTGGCAGCGTGGGTTCTGTGGGCACGGCATCACGCGGTCATACCCAGCTGTGCCAAGTGTAGCTTGTGCGTTCTGGCCTCTTGAACACAGGGAATGCGGAAAAGGGTACTGCCTCAGGCCCAAAATATTGAATTGTTGCCAGCTCGGCAGCAACTCGAGAATGGGCACCACGTGGTGTACGTGGTGACTTTGTAACAGTGTGGTTAGACAGACGTGAAATACTAAGTGCCTTAATTCATAGACTCACAAAGTGGTTTGGGTTGGAAGGGTCCTTTACAGATAATCTGTACTAATGCCCCTGCAATGGCAGGGTCATTTTCAACTAGATCAAGTTGCTCAGAGCCGTGTCCAGCCTGACCTTGAATGTTTCCAGGGTTGGGGCATCCACCTCTGGTCAACCTGTGCCAGTGTTTTGTCACCCTCACGGTAAAAAATTTATTCTTTGTATTTAGTATTAATCTACTGTTTTGTAATTTGAAACCGCTACTCCTTGTCCTATCACAATAGGCCCTGCTAAAAAGTCTGTCCCCATCTTTCTTACAAGCCACCTTTAGGTACTGGAAGGCTGCTTTAAAGTCTCCCTGGAGCCTTCTTTTCTCCAGGCTGAACAACCTCAGTGCTTACAGAAGAGATGCTCCAGCACTGCGATCATCTCTGTGACCCAGATGCCTTGGTTCAAGTTTGCCTTGTGAGAGGTAATTTTTCGCAGTGCTGAGTAGATTTTGGTTCATATCACAAAACAATTACATGTCTGTCACAGATAAGCATAGATACAGTGTAATTCCACAGTGCATGTTATAACAAGATTTTGAAGTTAGTAAGTAGGCTGTGACAAGCAGTTGGTAAGGCTTTGCAGCACAATTTCTGGTTGAACTAGGCATTCCTATGGGACTGGTACAGGTCAGGTCATCTGTCAAGTGCATCAATTAAATTGTACCCAGGGTCCTTAAAAATAAAGGTGTGAAAGAGCGGGAGCTGTCCCTTATCAAAAGTGTCGACCTTTTGTGCTTTGAGCACTGTGGATGCCATCCTCTGGGAAACTGGTGGTCCAGTAGAAGATCTTCTCCAGACTGACAGTGTCAGGAACGTCTGCATTGCACCCTGTCTGCAGATGCTTTGTGATAAATGTACCTTCAGGATGGTATGGGACCTGTGCCAGAATGGACAGTACAATTTCTCTCCTTTTATTTTTTTTTCTCTCAAATGATACAGAACAGGCATGCAAACAACAGAGACAAAAGAAAATGCTGAGAGCCACTTTGGAAGAGCACCTGTGATTATATGTTGTATCTTGAAAAAGTCCTACTATTTTTGTGGTTCCCTGAAACAGGTTTCACTCTTTAGAAAGATGCTTCACAAAATTAAGTTCACAGGAGTGGGAGAAACAAGATCTTGCAGGTGCACTTGCACTTCTTAACCTATGATTTTAGTGTTCCTTTCTCCCAAAGCTCTGACTTCTTTCTAGAAGGGTCTCCTTTTCTTTCCCATCTCTTGTGGTATTTGCCCTTAAGTTCCAGTCTAGATTCCACAAGTTGGGGTCGTGCCATTCATATCTGTACTACCACAGTAATAATCTTTCTTGGGTGTATTTGCCCACCTGAAGGAAGGGGTTGAAGATTACTGAGGGTCAGAAGGGTAAGGCTCTGGAACAACCCTCTGATGAGTACGGGAGCAAAATACCTGCATATTTACCAGGCTTGATCAGCATGTGTGGAATTATTAAAAAATTATATTAAATGTCTGCCTACATGGGAAATGGACTTGATGGCACATGAGGTCCCCTTGTCCTGTTTTTTTTCACAGGGAGTTGGTGGTGGCCATTGTCTGTTTATACCTCCCAAAGTATTGAAAGCAGGATAAAACCTATTCATCTCAGTGCTGCTGTTTGAGTTTGACATCCCTCTCCTATCAAGGTCATGTCATTAATTGGAGGATGAAGAAAACCTGTTTGCTCATGTTGAGCACTCTGGCTGTGGTGGAAAAAAGCACTTAAACAATCTTTGTACTCCCACTGATCTCAGAATCGGACGAGTTTTACATTTAAGCTTGCTAAATGTGTTGATAGATTATTGTCTTACATGATCCCACTCTAGCAGCACTGATTTTAACATCAAGCTTTCCTCAATCTCACTGCGCATAAGGAAAGTGACAGTCATGGCCTCTGTGAGTTCACAGAGAAAGTTATTTTCGTTGGCCCTGCTCTTCTCTTTGTGCTGGTGTTTTGAGCTGTAGGAAATGGCAGTGATTTGAAAGGTAGAGGTACAGTGAGGTTGAAAAAACAAAAGCAGTTGCAAGGTATGCACATTGCATAATGTTAACATCCCTCAGTTGAAAGATATTCCCACGTATCTCTAAATGAGAGAGAAAATCAGTAAAATCAATGCAGTAAAAATAGAAAAAAAGCAGGCTTCTTGTGAGTGGAAAAAATACTGAAGGACAAAAATGGGTTTTATTGCAGAATATAATGTTAATTTAATAGCACTAATTTGAGGTTCATATGTGATTAATATATCTAGGAATGGAACAGAGTTCAAAAGAGCAACAAGAAAGACTTTCTGGCTGATGCTGTACTCTCAAGATTTCTGCAAGTGATTAAAAAATGACGAATTTCATAAATGGAATCCAAGGTGAAATCCAAATATATATCACTCTTCAGTGTCTAAATGGAGAAGGTGGACAGCAGTTTTTCTTTTCCCAGGATTAAATACTTGAACTGAATGCTGATTTTTGTGTTTAAATTGGTGATATTAAGCGATGCTGTTAAAATGTGATAAGAGAAACACTGCTATATTCAGCTCTTCTGAAGCTGGGAAGGCTTACCCTGTGTAAAGGGAAATCTCTAAAAGCCTTCTTTTCTCTCACTGCCCTGCAGGCACCATTCCTCCTGTCATGCCATATCCAGGCCCATGAGGATGGTTCAGTTTTGGCAAAGGGCTTGATAGTGGCAGGATGTCATTGCCATGGTGGCACTAAAGTTATGTAAGCAGGGAGTGATTTAGGCTAATATAGCAGTTTAGAAGTGATTATGGAGGTTCTGTGTGGTCATAAAATACCTCACTGCAATTTAAATGACCAAACAAAAATATCCTGGAAAAATTATTGTAATATATTGTAGCAAGATACCTGTCACCATTTCCTGGAACAGATGGAGCAGATGTTCGATATAGTGCTGGTGAAACTAGCAGTTGGTTTTATCCTCCTCGTGGTTTACAGGGACATTTTAACAAATATATTGCTTTGCTCATGCATGACAAAAAATCTATAGCATAGGAAACTTTGCTGGAGAAGGGAGGGTAGAAAACATCTGTTTTGTGAGAGAGGTTGGAACAGAATGACCATAATTGACATTAACAATTAGAGAAGATTCTTCTTTTTGGCTATTGCTAAGGCCAGACTGGTGGGGTCAGCTGTGTGTGTGCTGGCTGCAAAGGGTCCTCGAAGAAAAAGTGTATCAGGCTGAGAAGTGCTGGGTGGTGCCATTTGCTTTAACAGGAGCTGGATCCTGACTTCTGACTGCTGCTTGTGTTGTCAGCTAGCGGAAGCAGTATGACTGAGTAAATATCAACATAGACTTTGTAAAATCTGCCACTTTGTACTATAGAAGCATCATAGCTATGTTTATTCCTCCAGCCTACCTTTGGGGAATGCATTAGTGTTTGAAGATGAATTTATGTTTTTCCTCTGCAAACACACCTGCCATAGAAAAGTTCTGCTTCATTTCTTTCCCTTTCTCCTCCAGCCAGCTCTTATGTTATTGCTGTCAGAAACCCTGCAGAGCCTGTGTGATAGGAGCAGGACAGAGCACATTAGTGATGTGTTTGAGCATGCCAAAAAAGGGTGGTTGGTCCTTCTAGTCACCGGGTGAGGGGGGAGTATGATTTCTAAAGCACCTCCTGTTCCAAGCTTTCATCTGCCTCTGTAAGTGCTGACAGAATCTACGAATTTGTGAATATAAACAAACATTGTGAAACCACCTTCTTGAGTTGACAAATCATGTAGTCCTTGCAGGACCTTATCAGTTTTCCTTTGGCTGTCACCTGGGGGTGGGTTACAAGCATTTTTATACTTTATCTCATTTTTTCTTTAACAAGTATGTATTCAGAGATAGTGTCCAAAACATCTCCGTGCACTAGCACAATTTTTGGACAGCTGTACTGACAAGCGAGGACCAAGAAAGTCAGTGCTGAACAGCCCCTGTTAGACATATGCTGTTCTCTACAAATCACTGAACTGTGAAGGACAGTTCAGGAATTGCACTGGAAAACCAATGCTGGACGTCTGGACCTGCTGTTGGCAGCACGCTGCTGCTGTACCATCACAGCCAGGACATTGCTGGCCAGAATCACCCAGCTAACTTTGCCTGGTGGTGCTGGCCAAGAGAGACCTTCACCCACAGAGCAGTAACCCCACTGTGTCAAGTGTAGTGATCTCCATCAGTGACACCCACAGGGGCTCCAGGCTCCTGCCCTCGGGCTCCCACCCTTGGTTCTGCCTTCTCAGATCTGGACTGAGCCTAGAGCACTCTGGTCCAAGCCTGGAGCTCAGTCAGCCTTTGGGATATGGTGGAAAATTTATCACCTCTCTGCTCAGACAAAGCAAAGCTGTGTCTTGTCCCTGCAGATGCCTGAACCACATGAGCCTCATGGATGGAAAGAAGCCCTGTGGCAATCTAATTTAATATTCTCTCAAACCAGAATGGGGACAGATGTTGTTGATATTTATTGGTGACACCTGGGGCATGCCTCTTCTATGGGTAGCTGCTAAAACCATAGATAGCTCAAGCTTATGGATGTGCTACATACCTTGCATTTGGGCAGTGAAGGAAAACAGAATGTTTAGCTATTGTCAAAAAATAGACCCTACTGTCTGAAGCATGGGTGATCCCATGATCTGTGTAGGAGAAAAGGCTGCATCCCCAGGATGGTGGGATAACATGGTCATAAAGAACTCCCAACTCCTCTTGTTATGCTGGCCTGTCTGTGCCTCTTCACTTTTATCTTGCAAAGTTTTTTATATTATCTATTTTCTATCAGTGTTCCGTACCTAAATTTGCTTTTCTCTTCTATTTGTACTTATGAAAGAGAAAAATGGCTTGTGATGAGAAATATTCATGCACCTTGATGTGTCAGTCGCTTTTACATTGCTCACTAGATGGCAGTAAAATCCTTGTTATACCGATTGAAAGAACTGGAGTAATCTTTTCTCCAAGTGTCTGAAATTCCCTAAAATCTGGGGATCTGGTATTTTCTTCTCTAAAATACAAGATCCACCGATATAGGAAATGCAAGTTGAAATCTATATTCAGTCCTCACAAACAACCCCAGTTCCTGTGAACTTGTTACAACAGTCAAGATTATACAATTTTTCAGTAAAAAGTTTATTGAATAAACTCTGAGAGTGAAGGTGCTGGTGATTCTGCACTAGTCTCTTAAAAGGGAAATAAAAATAATAAAAAAAACCTCCATAAAAATTCTGGTGAAAGAGCTGAAAATTTGTAAGAGAAAATGAGTTTTAACTTGGTCACTAGGGAGTACTGAAATCAATACTGGATTTTTGTTTCTGCTTCTATTTTTGCTAGCTATGCAGTGTTTTCTGGGAGTTTAGGAAGCAGTCCAGAAAGCTATAATCTCTAACTAATCTGAGTGGAGTGCACAGGCCCTGTTTCTTCTCTGCTGTTTCAGATACCTCTGTGCTCCATTTAGAATTGCTGTAAATAAATGAAGACTTTGCCTTTTTTTATGGTAACGTCCTCACTCATCCCAGTTCAATTCTGCAAATATTCCAGAGGTTCAACTATTTCAGCTTGCCTGCTTGGTCTAATGCAAAGACCTAGAGGTTTCCTTGCAAAGCAAAATTTCTTAGTAATTGGAAGTGAAATGGACGGAATGTTTGTGTTCCCCAGACCATACATATATGTCTTAACTCTCTTTCAGTTAAACCCAATAGTCTAGTTTAGCATGTAAGTTGTATAGTAAACTGTAAATTACTTTGGGTTAATACTAAAATAACTCTTGTTAGAGTCAAAGCTCTTTCCCTGCTTTTATTTGTCAACTTTCCAAGTGGCCTTGGGAAGCCATGCCTCTGTGCAAGAGTCAATATTTGATCTACCAGAACTAAACTTGACATCTGGTGCTGTTGTTTTCCCATGATTAAAGGAAAAAAAACCTCGTGGTACATAGATATGAGTTTTATTTATTATTGCATGTTTACTGTTTTTTAAGAAAGGCATCATTCTTAGAAGTTTGGAAAAGTTTTTAAGTTTACAAATTCTAGTGAAAGCATAGGGACTTCAAGATACTGTAGGTATTATAGGTAGCACACTTGAAGAATACTACCTGTGTGCAAAGCATTTTTATATTTATACCCTACAATCTCATTCACCATTACAGAATCAAAATATGGATGAAAATGTTTAGAAAATACTGATACTTGCTAGAGTTGGGTGCAGCTGCTTTTCTTTTTTCTGCTGCTCTTGAAGCCTAAAATAAAGCAACTTGCAACTTAAATCATAATACAAGAGTGAGAACAGAATACTTTGACTGTTTTCTTCAGTACGGGATCTAAAGTGATGAAAAGGGGAATGAGTTGGTTCACACCATTGTGTAACCTGAAAATAAAATAGCACTTCTCCATGAGCACAGTTAATGCTCCCTGTGCCATTCCAGGCATGACCCAAAGCCTGTCCCTGGACATAGGGATGAGTATATCTGAACCACTTAACAACTGCAGCTGTCTTGTCAAAATTTGGATCATCTCTGTCATTCACTGTGTGGGAGGTGCTGCCAAATAATTCCCCCTATTTTCAAAAAAGATTTAAAAACTTTCTAAGATTTTGAAGATGGTAAGTATTACTGGGATATGTAAAATGATGTGTTGACCTTCCGCACAAGTAGCTGTTGCAAGGGATTATTCCTCAAGCCTACACTTTGAAATAGTTGCTGTGAGCAACTCTTGAGTGAGCTGAAGTTGCCAGTTGTGAAACCTGATAACACAGAATAGTTCATGGAGCAGAGTTCCTCTCTTAGACCTGGGTGTTGATTTCTGAGATAAGTTTTCTGCCAGATGGTATTTTTAATGGAAACAAAACACGCAGCATTTCAAAACAAAAAACAAAGCCAAAAAGTCAGATTCTGTATCTCCTGATCATCCTGTAGGAAAGCAGACTTCAAGGTCATTTGCAACATTTCTGCTATTTCTCAGAGACCTGATGTGATGCTTTTTGTCCTGATGAGTCTGCAGCCACTTCACCAACAGACTGGAGCCTCTTAGTGTTTAGCAAAAAATAATTAATTTTAAAAATTCCTCATTAAAAATACCTCATGACCTCAATACGGTCATTTCATTTTTGTTACCCATTTGGTCAGTGTTTTTACTAGAATGCCATCCAGAAACTGTTGTGGCAAGTTGGCATTGATACTGAAAGGCTTGGCTGTGCCATGAGCTTTATGCTCTGCTCCTCCCCAGGCAGCAGCTGCACACCTTGAGAGTCACCTACTTACTGTGCCTGCTGCCTGGGCATACTTGAGTAGGTTACCACAGCAAACCACTGTTTATATTTACCAAATTGTTTGTTAAGGGTCAGTAGTTCATTATAATCCCAAGCCACTCTGGGCATTCATGTTCCATCTCGGTGCTCCTGGGTACTTCTGATAAAGGCAGGAGAGCTGCTGCGGGGTTGTTATTGTGGAGGGAGGGACAAACTATCACCAGTGTGTCCTGCCTTACAGAGGGATTCTTTGAAAAATTGCAAATAAAGAGCAAGCAGAAGGCTCCAGATGACAAAATGTATAGCCTGGTCAGTTAATGGACTAAATCCTTCTGCGGCCACTCAAAGAAAACAGAAGTCTGTCCTGTCTGGAGGTACAGGGGCTGTCTGATTTTCAGAAGCTGTAAAGATTTTGCTTTTAGCCTGACCATTCATGGTGTGAAGCCTGCTGTTGGTGACAGCAGTGCTTCCACAGTGGAAGAGCATGAGCTCTGTTGGGCAGCAGTGATTGCTTCTCAGCAGAGCAGCCAAAATGCTCCCTCTTTCCTCACTCTGCAGAGTGAGCCAGATAACAGCCCCCAGCCTGGAAGGAAGAAATGGTGAGTCCTATGTCTTGAACTTTGGTGCTGTGTTGCTCAACCCAGATGCTGAGAGGTTGGAAGATGGAAAGCAGTAGCAGTGAGAGACTTGGAGATCTTTGGACCTGTCTGGTTCCTGGTGTGCATGTAGGATTCACATGTCTGGGTGCCCATGGAGGCCCCAGACTGCCCTTGCTTTAAATGAAAGATGAGCTTCCATGTAATTGTGAGGTGTTTGAAGGAAAGACTTTGGAGAAACAAGCAAATACTGTGATTTTCCTTAACAACTGTGCCCAGCCTTTGAGTGGCTGAATGCAGAAGAGTGTAGAGGACCCTTTTGCCATGGGTCAGGTTTGGTTGTGGTTCTTACACTAAGTTTGTGTAAGGGCGAAGTGCGTGGGGTCTGAAGAGCTGCCCTGCTGTGCCTGCAGGCTTGTCCTGCTGTGGGCTGGCTGAGGGAGAGGCCAGCAGCTCCTTCCACCCTCCCTTTCCCAGCAGAAAACTGCTGCTGAGAGATGATGCAGCAGGGTCAGGGCTGTTTTCAGAGCCTGGTCGGAGAAAATGAGGTTACAGGCATCACCAGGAAGAGTCTGGCATTACCCTGCTCCCACTCAGCCCAGCAGACCCTGCTGCCCTGGTTAAATACCTCAGAACAGCTGGACCAGGCTTGGGTTTGGAGGAACAGCATCTCTGAAGGGTTGACTCAGGCACCTGAGGAAATTAGTGTGTTATAAAGATTTGGGAAAACCAAACTGAATCTGAGCATCAGTAATACATCAAGAGACACAAATATTGCTAAAGTACATGAAATGAAAGTTAGTGGAAAAATGAAACGTTTAGTGAAGCATGCAGAGCTGGAAACATTGCTATGCTTATTAGGTTTTAATTAGTTGGAAACTGTTCATTCAAGCTCTGTTTCTGTGCAGTGATTGTCCTAATGTGGTTGGGTTTGGGATCTATAGTTTCTGAATTTTCCTTTCTTTATGAGTGCTAAGTCCTGAAATATTCATTGTACATGTGTCCTTCTGGCTTCTGGAATGCTGTGGAGAGAGATTTTTTGTACACAAATTTTGCAGTAAATGATACTGGTTACTGCCTACTGTAGCCCCAGGGATGTAAGTGATCCTGCTCAAAAGATATTTCATGTGAAAGGAAACATTTGAGGGTGTTTCACAACAGGAAAGTACTGCCATCTTAGCTGTTTCACCTTTCAATATTAAAAAGACTGAGGAACTCAGGGCCTGTGTTTTTACAATGCTCCGTGAGCTCACATGGCCTCTATATGTACATGTACCCACAAAGACATTGAAGTGTGTCAGTGAAAAAACTCAAATTAAGTATTTTTTATCCACTGAAAAATTTCACCTCCTCAGTTGAGAATATTCCATTACTATTAACATACTTCATAATATCTGTTTCAGGGACAGGAACATTATTAATTCCCAGTCTCATTTCACATGAGTGAATACAGATCTACCTGTTAACTAGAGCATTGGTACCTGGAATTAAAAAGGCATATTTTGGGCATCACTGTGTGTCTGTTTTCCAATTCTTTGTTTGGAAGTTTTTATCTTTGCCATCTTATCTGATGCCTTCTGGAAACAATTTTCCCTTAACACCACTTCATAAATTTCAGCATACACTAGACTGCAGGTTCTGGGCCATTTCTGACATTTTGTAATGAATTTTCTGATTGAATTCTTTTACAGATAGCACCTCATATATGCAAAACAGTGCCTAAGATCCTGGTGGATTTTTTACTGATTTTATGTATACATCTCCAAGAACTTGTGATCTGTTCTGAAAAGCTAAGTTGAAATGTGCACATTTATGTTTTCCAAGGCATTAAATGAAAAATCTGAAATGGGATAAGATAGGAATAAGCCTATTAACATAAAACCAGGTAAAATTAGAAACCAAGTATGTTTGCATAGTTAAATTTTATTTGGAGTAACCATAGCAATTTGAAATAACTACCAAATCTGTTGTCAAATAGCTGAATGTTATTAGAGAAACTCTGTCACTTACAATAATTTAATTAATGCCTCAGGCTTTACATGAGTAGCCATAACACTAAGATGATTAATCTGTGATTGTAAAAGGAAGCACAGGTATAGTTTGTGGGTTCAAAGTTTTCCTCACTGGGCAACCCACATGAATTTTAATTCAGAGTTTTGTTAAACCTTCTTAGAAGATAGTTCCATCATATCATGTTCTTCAGGGATGGCTGAACGTGAGGGAGAAAGGCAGGGGCCTCTCCCCTGTGAGAGCAGATCCCGGCCCCCTCTGTGAGCTCCAGAAAAGCCTGAGTTCACAAGGAAGGTGCACCCTGGCTGCAGGAGAAGTCTGGTTGCTGAGGGAAAGGTTATTCTGTGGGGAAGTTTCGGGCACTAAAGGTGTGGAACTAATTCCCAGAACTGAGCAGCTGCAGAAAAAAAGCAGGAGTGTTAGTGGAGAAAGAGTAATAATGGAAGGGATCCTGCAGCTGTAAAGCAGCACGAGTGGCTGCGTGTTGAAGGCACTAAATGTGGAATCCCTGGAGAAGAAGCAGTGCTTGGCATCATTCAGAAGGGCAAGCAGGGCCTTGTTTGCATGCTTAGGGCTGGAGGGACTTTGGGTCATTGCAACCACTGCACACTCAGATTTGGCCAACTTTCAGTGGCAAAACAGGAAACCCTGCACCTCTGCCCCACACATCTACTGTACCACAGAAAGGGAAAATAGCAATTTGACATCTGTATTTAAAAAGGACTTTGGAAACATGTCAGTGTGGCTTTTGTCAAGAGAAGTCGTGTCTGAGAGAAATCCACTGCTCTTTGTCTGAAGCACTGACATGAGTGTGGATTAGGGTGATTTGGTTGGTACAGTGTGCTGAGATTTTCCTAAAGCTTTTGATAAGCTTCTCTGTCAGAAGATCCTAAAGAAGCAAAACAGTAGCAGGATGAAAGGAAAGTTCCCTTCTGGAAATGATGTGAGGAGTAGAAATAAACAGTCAGGTATTTCAGTGCGAGATAACAAGTGAAATCCCACAGGGATCTGCACTGAGTTCTATGATGTCTGGCATATTCATAAGTGGTCTGAAAAATGTCCTAAATAGTGCTGAATGCTTCTTTGACTGAGTTATTCAGGGTCAGAAAAATAAAAATCCACTTTTAAAAACATGGTGAGTGGCATTGCAGTAAAATGGCAGCCTGCATTTGGTTCCAGTAACCGCAAGATAACACACATGGGAAAAAATAAACCTGGCTGTACGATGCTGAAATGGGCTTTAAACTACCTATTATGACTCAGGGAAGAGAGCTCAAATTAGCTGTCAGTAATTCTAAGAAATGTTGGCTGAGGGCAGAGCAATGCTCAAAAGCAAATGGATTGTCAGAAATTGCTAGGGAAGACACAGCAAACAAAATAATTATTTTGCTGTGCATTCACCTCTTGATTACTCTGTGCTGTTCTGGTCTCCACATCTAAGAAAAGGTATGCCAGTGTTCACAGGGGACAGAGAAACCTGACAAGTGTTTTTACAAAGAACAGCTTCTGAATGGAGATTGATTAAATAGACTCTTTAGATGGGAAAAGGGAGGGTGGAAAGACATGCGATAGTGGTGTTTAAAATTGTGAGTGGCACGGAGAAAATAAGTAGCAAATGATTGTTTGCATTTCTCCCAGAACAAGAACAAGGGACATCAGGTGGAATTACTGGGTAGTGGCTTAAGCAAACAACAGCAAACTTGGTCCTTGTGGTGTGTGATTAAACTGGAACCAGTCTTACAGTATCTGCTGGGTGTCAAGAGGTTAGATGGACTCTAAGCCAATCAGGCGAATTAATGGAAAAAGAAAATCTGTCAGGGACTAATAGGCTACAACATGACATTTGTGCCTGAGGAGCTGCCTGCGTGGCAGGCTCTGGATGTGGGGAGGAGAGAGTGAAGAAAATGGCTGCATGGTTACCCCTTTCAAAATTGTTTGCCTTGGTATCTGCTGCTGTCTCCTGTCAGCAGTGGAATCCTGGACTAAGTGGACCTTTGATCTGATCCAGTAGAATTCTTCTGCATAATGTTTCTGTTCAATGTTTTTTTGTGTTTCTGCACATAAAATAGCTCAGAGACCCACAGGGTCCTACGGCTTGATCCCTACTTAAATAATTTAGACCCAGCCTGGATGTCCACTTGGAGTCTTGAAAGAGAACATATTTGGAGGGTCTCATTGATCCAGCCACCTGAGAAGCTGAGAGCCCTGGGGACTACAGGAATGAACCAGAGGCACCCATGCCTCTGGGTATGGAACTTGGTTCCTTGTGGGATAAGTAAGTAAAATGAATACCTGTGCTGCATTGGGTTTTCCTTCATCCTGTAATTCAATGATTTGTAGTTGTCTGAAGTAGTCGTCTTTTGCATTGTACAGTTTATTGTTCTGCTTTCTGAGCTTGTACATAATGGATGTGCAGGAGCAAGTCAACATATTGTCATTGGTTAGAGAATGCCCCTTTAAAGCAGTGACAAAATTACTCTGTAGCTAGAAGTATGACCATGAGAACTGCATTTTGATACCAGGAGAATGTCGAACTAGAGTTAAATTGAATGTCTGTTTCTTCAAGGAGGGTAAATTTAATCAGCTGCTCAAAATCAAATTAAGGGAGAAATCAGTTTGGAAAAACACAAGAATTACAATATAGCTAATGACCTGAGGTAATACTGGCAAGAAATTTGCTTTCACATTATAAAATGAAAAATTGTTTCTCTAAGAGGGAACTGCTTGTAGCTCGTGATTGCCTACGGTAGTTCAGAGCCCGGTGTTTCCTTGAGAGAACAATTAAAATGTGCCGCCCTTCCAACATTTACTTCCCCTCTATTATAGTAGTAATACCAACAGTTATTATACTGTGATCAAGCCTGTCAGTGTTTCTATCATTGTATTATTTTCTAACTTGGATGTTAAGCTGGAAATGTTTTCCCAGCCCAGCCTGAAACAGCCTCTTGCAGCTGGTGGTCCATGAGTGATCCACAAGTGCTGTATCTTTTGCAGAAACACTGGCTCTCCTGTGTTTCTGTATCAGTCCTTGTAAGAACCATCTGTACAGCTGGGAATAGAAAATGAATCCTGCGTTTGACTGCATCTTGCTGCAGAGAGGGATCTGGATTTTAATGTACACATAATTTTGATTAACATGGGTGAGTAGAGGGGCTTTATTCAGTGTGGTTGAAAGGGGGAAGGTCTTCTCCTGCTGTTTTACTTCCAATATAAAGGGAAGACACTGAAGGAGCTGTGGCTCAAAGGTACTGCTGCTGTTTGCATCCCTGAAGGTGATCCCTTGTGGCATAAATTTGTCTCTCTTATTGACAGAGAATTTGGAGATGGTGGCCAGAAGCTGCAGACATGACTCAGTAAGAAGAGGAAAAGTGCTGCTCTGATATTACCTAGAATTGCATTTAACTTAAACCAGCACAGTGCCTTGCTCTTCTGTGACCTTTACCCATCAGGAGTTATTAGCTAATTGAATTCAGAAGGTAACTCCCTAACTGTTTTCAAACTAAATTAACTTGCTTCAAGGGACCAAGTTGTGTTTGTATTTCCACAGAGATAATGAGTTTAGGCTTCAACTGAAACCTTGCCAGATAATGAGGAAAAAATAAATCAATGACCTCACTCTTATCTGGTCTTAACAGGCAGGCTTTCCTTTGCTAAAAGTGACCCTGAAATGGTCTGGATTGATTCACACAAATACCGAACCCTGCATCCTGCTAAGCAGAGCTGTCCTGGGGAACACTTGGCCAAGAGGAGATCTAATCTGAACATCAGCAAAACTGCAAGGATTTGAATCACAGCTTTTCTTAGAGTCAAAACGAATGCTTCTGAGAAATTCAAATGAGCAGTGAGATAAAGAGTTAAGGAAGAATTTAGCTTCAATACTTATTAGAAGAAGAAAACCACATTCTCACACTTGTGCCTGGGACTGACCAGTCTTCATAGGCATATGCTGATATTGTTAAATAAGAAATGCTTTACAGATGTTAAAGGGAGATTGTTGCCTGTTGAGAGCTGGTGTAGCTGTATTGGTGGAGATCCTTCCTTTGGTGCCTTGATTTATGGAAGAAGTACACAGCTCAGAAATGTTCCTCTCCAAAAGTACCTCCTTACTCTCTATATGGATCTCTCAAATGAAGGCTTAAATCTTCAGGTAATAAATGTGATAATAGTTTTACAGAATATAGGAGGCAATCTGTTCAATTATGCAGAGGTAAGAGGCAGGAGATTTTAATTACTTGTAAAGAATCTGTAAAACCTACTCTTAAAGTCCAAAAAAGAAAATTGAAATTTTATAGTAGCAATAGCAGTAGTAGTAGAAAAGACCATTCTGGTCTAATAAGAGATGTGATGTTTTAGAGAGACATGGTTGCTTTTATCAAATTCATTGGTACAGGTTGTATAGTGCACCAGTTCTTCTATTGTTGAACATCAAGGAAAAAGTGCTCTGAGGCGAAACCCCTTGGAGATGTTCAAAACCTGACTGGACACAGCCCTGAGCAGCTGTCTTTTTTGACTGTGCTCTGAGCACAGGTCAGGACTGGATGATCTGCCTTCCAGACTCAATGAATCTATGACTTTGTGAACCTAGAATACATTTTTCATGGGTGGCTAGGACCTTCTCATGGCAGCTGGTGCAAAGAACAGAGCCCTGGTCCTCTCTAGGGGAAGAAGGCTCTGAAAAGGGTTTCTCTCTCATGAATCAAACTGGGCTCCTGGAGTTGCTTAGCTTTTTGTCCTTTTGTGGAACCAAAGTTCCATGCAACTTTCAGGCAACTTACCTCCTGGGAACTGGCTGTGATTCCAGATGTATCAACCTGCCACCCCTGCAAACTGTGAGAAGCTGGCCTTTGGACATAAGTGAGTTCCACTCAGTGCAATCTTCATTTGTGACTGGCTTGGATGTGCTTACTTCTGTGCTACATCCAAAAGGATAAATGAACTTATTAGGGAGGTGGTTTGATCTGGGAATAAAGTTAATTCATTTTAGCAACATCATAGGATAAAGCAAAATGGAAAGAACACTTCCATAAAATAAATCAGATGTAGAAATAAATGTCAGAAGCAGAAATCATTCTATGTAATGCATTTTATTTTTCAAGTATTTGCAGTGGAAATGTTTCTTTTAAATGGTCACATTTGGAAAATCTTTTGATTAAAGAAATTAAATGAAAATATCCTCTGCCTTATTTAAAATATTTCAATCTTTTTATATGTTGTTTCTGAGATTATTAAGATTAAAAGAATATATGATAAAAAAGTAGATGTTTGAAAAGCTTCTTTGGGTCATTGTCTTCAAGCAATTGCCATAGCTCCTTAGTGACAACTTGAAGATTATTATATAGTCAGAGTTCTGTAGGGATGAGAATTGTGGTTTGAACTTTTGGAAGATTGTAGGATATTTTCTGTCAAGAGAAGTGAAGGGCTGAGTCCTTGCACTTGGTGGAGATCCAGTCAGAGACCACACAGAATGCAACATGCTAACATATATATGTATATATACCCCCCTCTTATTAACAGAGAAGTTGGCTGCTATATTTGATTCTAAATTTGATTAAATAGATAATTTTATCAAAGAGTCAAAACTGATCTGTTCAGCTGGATACCTCCCCACATGGAAGCAGAATATTGATCTGATACGTGAACCACAACTTTGATTATAAAGCTTTTACCCTAGTTTTAAGTTGTTTTGTGGTAACCAAACCCTTCTTTTCCTTTCTTGTCAGCTGTTGCCCTGCCTGTGCAATACTGTCCACTTGACAACCAGGGCTCCATGAATTTTATCAGTGGTCGTCTATAATCAGCAATTACAGATGGCAATTCCCCAGTCTCAGGGCAGTTAAAAATACATGACAGCTTCATGTGTTATTTGAGGAGTGTTTCCTTCCTGCATGAAGCTTATGTGGGCTCACAGATGTGCACACTTAGATTCCAAGCACAAATACATCTGGTCCCCTTCTCTTTTCAGGTCCTGAAACTAAAATAGATTGGATTACCCCCAATGGTAAGACTGAGTGTCAAAACATATGAAGAAGGGAAGTTAATGTTTCTGTGGTTTTGATCTTTTTGTTTGAGTCCTCTGCAGTCCTCAAGCTGTCCCCACTCTTGGGGTTTTCATAACCACTTGCTTTCTGTCCCTTGTGTGCAATTTGGTTTCTAAAGAGGTGGGAGTTTGTTCACCAGGCTTTCCCCCACAGGCAGCATTAACGAGGCCTTTCTCTTCCACCCACACCCTATTTTCAGGAAATGTGTAGGAACTTAATGACTGTAAGAGTTCTAGCTTGTCTTTATAGATCTAAATTGTCCAATGGGCTCACAAAAGATTAGGGAAGAGACACAACAATGTCTGGATGCAGACACGAAGGGCCTTGTTTCCTTAAGAAATGTTAGCATTTTAGCTCTCAGTCAGAGCTGACTAGAGGAACGTCTGGAAAGAACAGTGCTTCTCTGCTCAGATGGTTCTTCAGACCCGGGACTTTCAGGAGCAGGTGGTGGCTGATGGAGCCTGGCTGTTGGTGTCAAGATCTCCTCTCCCATCTTGATCAGTCTGGACAAGCCTGAACATTCCTGTCCCTGCTGATCCACAGCAGAGCTTCACGCGTTTCCTCTCACTTGTGCGATCTTTGCGTTGCCTGGTGGTCTTGGTTTTAATGGCTGCCAGTGTATCCGCTCTGAGCTGAAGGAGGTCATCATAATGTGACAATGTGGACAACTGTTCTAATTCAGTCCTTTCACAAATTATTCCATTTTGCTTTTTTCAGCAGCTTGCTTGCAGTGATCCTTCTTTCTCTGCCTTTCCATTCCTAAGTATCAAAAGCCTGGATAGATGAAACCATTTGTGAAAGAGCTGGTGTCCAAACTGTTCAGTGAGAAAGACTTCCAAAATTGCTGCTGGCACCAGCCTTCTTCCCTTGGAGACTTTAAACTGGGCCATTCATTATTCTTCCTCTTCCAGCTACTGAGTTTCCAAGTGCAGGTTTTCTGTGCCAGCAGCAGCTCACTGCCTGCAGTCACACCCCAGCACTACAAGCACTTTCTGCTTGTCTGCATAGGTTCTGGATACTCTTTCAGTCACAGCAGTGTCTTATCTCTGGTGCCTGATGAGTCCTTTCCAGATACCCTCAACACTTAATTACTCACTCATCTCCCTCTTGTTCCTACCCCAGGGCCTTGCCCAGCGGCTGGGGCTGACAGCAGGAAAAGGTCCGGGGTACTTCCCAGCCCATGTGGCAGGTCCAAAGTCAGAGCAGTCTTGTTTTCCAACAGGGATTCTCCTTTTGTGTTACCATGTGCAAAAAATAACAGTAGCTTGAAATTTTGTCATAGGACATAGGGAATGTGTGTTTTGGGAAGAGCTGTGTTCATACAGGTTGTTACTGCAGTGTAGGAAGTCTCAGACCTTGGGCTCTAAGTTTTCCTTTTGCTTAAAAATAATTGAACTGAAATAAAACAGTCCATCCTGCTTAAAATATTTTTTCTCTTCTTTTTTTTTTTTTTTTTTTTTTTTTTTTTTTTTTTTTTTTTTTTTTTGGGAAACTTAGAAAGTATATTTTAAATTCTAAACAAGGAAGGATGTTTCATTTTAGAATTACCTGAAGATGTGATTTGAGATCCATTTTGTCCCAAAGTCAAGATTTCTTAGCTGGCAATTCCTACTAGTTCTGTATGCTGTGTAAAGCAGAGTCAGTTAGTTTGAAGGCAGCAGGTGGTTATAGATGCTGTGATACTTAACTTCCAGTGATACTATTGAAAGAAAAGCAGAGGTGGACTTAGAAGTTGTTAAAGTTTAGGTGGTTTAGTGTACTATCAAAAAGGCATCACAATAGATACCTACAACTTATTGAAGATGGAAAACACCAATTTAATGTGGAGTTGGTATGCATTATTATGTTCAAATTCTGCTTTAATAACGTTGTCTGTGTTTGCAATACTGTAAATGTGAAAATGAATTTCTGTCTGAAAGAGTGCCAGTGTGAAGCAGCATATAATTTTGTTTTTGTTTGTGCTGTACTCTGCATAATTACTGTAATTATGCATATTAGGCTGTTCTGTGTAATGGCACCAGAAGGTAGATAATTTTGCCAATGGAGCAGCTTATATACATTTTGTACCATCTACAGAAGTGCTTTGAAGATCACTTAATACTGCTGATTTGCCCATAATAGGTCAGAAATTATTGCTGCTGCTTCCAGAATGTCTATCTGGAAGAGATGGCTTCCATAAAAATCAGGTGCTTCTAAAAAAATCAGTACTTTGTGTCTGAGAAAACAGAAAAAAGAAAAAGGGTAAAAATCTTTAATTAGCTGATAGGGCTCCTATCAGTGTGATATGACAGGAAGATGCAGCACAGATTATACTCTGCACAAAAAATTGCAAATACAGAGCCACAGAATCACAGAATGGCCTGGGTTGGAAGTGACCTGCTCAGTGCTATTTACTTATTTTTCAACAGAACAAACTTAGATCAAGATACTTAATAAAGAAGTAACATGAAAAGTTAAAATGATTCTAAGCAGAAGCACATTGATGATAGAGAAAACAAATAAGGGGGGGGAATGCAGGTGGGAAAAGTGGAGTGAGGCAGGGCGAGGTAGGCATGGAGTGAGATGCTACCTGGGTAGACGCAGAGTTTCAAAGGAAAGGTGGTATTTAGGAGATGGTTCCTTCAAATGTTCAGGAAAAATGCGTAAAAGTAATCTTTTTTTGCTGTATGAGGTAGTTGTTAGTAATGGTATTAGGGTAACTGGAGACCTCAGCCATTCTCTGAGAGTCTTTTGTGTACAGCAGTGGGGCCACAATGCTGGGACCAGCTCTGCTGCACATCCGGCTCTGTCTGGCCCTCAGTTGCAGTGGCCAAGCTTTTCTCAGCATGGAAAAACCTGACATGGGGGGTCCTGGGGAGCCAGTCCTGTCGCTCTGTTAGAGGTGGGGGTTTCTAGGTGGTGGCCTGCAGATGCTGAGGCCTGGGAAAGCCTGGCACGTGTATTTATGTGCTGGTCCCTTGCTCTCTCTGAGCAGCATCCTGCTGATAATAGCTGTTTTTCAGTTGTTGCTATCCCTCAGAGTGATAAATATTGCACAAGGCATTTTTTTCTGCCAAAAGAATCATGGGTGGATAGGTAATGACTCATTTGTCAGAAAAGTTTGGGAACTAGTCACTAAAAGCAGAAGTGGAGTAGTTTGGGGAGATGAGCAGGGCACAGGGTTTAAAGCTGTCGTGATTTGCTTCTGTGTTATTCTCTGCATACCCAACAAATTAGGGCTCTGTTCTGTAGGAAAGGATGCCTGAGTGACCCTGCTGGGCAGATGCATTAAAAGGCTCCTCAGCCCTGGTGAAGCAGGAATGCTGCTGCTAGATAAGAGCAGATTCTCTGAGAGGATCTTTATGTCTCCCCAGGCTGAATGGATTCACTCTGAAATAAAAGCCACATGAAAACCTTCAATGTCATTTTTAGCTCTGTTTCAAAAGGTATAGTGTGGCAGCACTCATTTAAGATATGCAGGCTGTGTGGGGTACACTGTTATTTATCTTGCATTGATCTGGCAGTCATAATCTGTGCTTTCCTGAGATGTAACGCTTGTGGCTCCCTTCTTGTTTGGTAAAACTGACCTGCCACTTGCCATTCATTTGAAATGCAGCAGCACACCTTGCCATGGATTTGAGCTGGCACATTCACCCTGCACTGTTTTCTTTTTTCACCCAAATCAGGGTAGGTGTGAATACACCCAGCTCTGGAAGGGGCTGACTTTAGTTGTATGCAATATCCTCTCCTTGATCTCTGTTTGAGGGGACTCTGCACTCACATGTCATGTGAGATCTTGGGTTTTGACATCATGATAGAAGTCAGAAAGTAATAACGATTTGGCTATGGTGGCTCTGACAAAGGGCCATTTATTCCTCTCTGAAATTTGGCTGAATTAATGTCCACTCATAAAAGCAGCCATAGATAAACATATTTTTTCCCTGAGTGATTTGAAATGATGCTTGTTGCTTTATTGACTGATGTGCATTTCAGTCAACCCACTCTTCTTTTGTTGATAACTTTGTAGAATATTTAAGGTAATAAAAAGCTGTTTTCTCTTTGTTGGTCACCTCAAATGTATTTGTGTTCTTCAGATAAAATTGTTATTTCTTTGGTTAGTATCTAAAAGAAAAAATGGTTATAGAGGTTGCAGAGCCTTGTTTATCAGCACATGGTCTCAGGGAAGGGTGCTGTCATAATATAAAACTCAAGTCCAACTTTCTCCTTAATAAGGGAAGTGAGAAAATCCAGTCAAATGACAGAAAAAAAAGAATTAATCTTAAAACTCAGAATTAAATCAGACGGTGAGATTTAACTGTAGACTAATCAGCTGGGTGAGACCTTCAGTTTGGTGTTGGGAAGGAAGCTGTAGTTCTCGGTGGCCTGGAGTCACTGACATGGCTGGGGGTAGTTTTGCTCTGATGTGCACAAGGTCTGAACAAATTCTTCAGCCACTGCCTGCCTTGTTTCCCCAGGAAGTTTTCTAGCTGAAGTGTCTCTGCACTGCTTTTTTTGTTCTGGCACAGTTTGTAAACTTTAACTACTGCTGTGCTATTAACATCCTTGTTCTGAGAACACCTTGGACTTGTCTTTTAATCTGTACTTTAATTCCTGAGATAATTTTTATCATTCATTTAGAAGGGTATAGCAAAGTGGAGGCCTTAGAGATGAAAGCATAGTCTCTCTCTGTGCTGCACTTCCCTGGGTGATACAAGTAGCTCCCCTACAAGGTCAAGCAATCCAAGTGTACTTGAAGAGTTTGGACAATTTCACTCTGTTTTTCAGGACATCTCAAATGAAAGTCTGTCTTGTTTTGATGCATGAGACTTTAGCAGTACTGCTTGCCTAAACTAAATTCTCCAGCATAAAATCAATCAGATATTCAAACTTGTATAGTGGAAAGTCTAAATGTCATTCATTTACTTGCAGGGACATGACAGTCTTCATTGATTTCTTAAAACCAGTGAGTTATTCGCACTCCTTGGAATATCAAAAAGAGAAGGGAGAAAGGGAATGAGGAAAACTTATGTCACCTCGTCCTTTTTCTGAATTCTGGATATCAAATTTTGGCCAGTAATCCCTAATAAACATAAGCAAAGAAATACCATTTCAAAACAGTTATCCTGCCTATTGTCCAGCTGCAGATACTCAAATGACAGAGGAAGATAAGAGAAAGTACACAGTGGTACTTCCCTAACACTCCCAAATGCTCAGGATTTGTGGCTTAGGGTCTCCCTCACTGCAAGTTTGCCAAAACCTGTGAGCAGGTTTTGTACCCTCAGGCCAAAAGTCTCTCTGGACTTGTTGCAGAAAGAACCCTAATCGTTGAACTTAATAACCTTAGAGGTCTTTTCCAATCTAAATGATTCTATGATTCTAAGCTGAGAGGAACCCTCCAGTGTGTAGCAGGTGATCCTGGAGACCTCTCTGGCCCACAGGAGGGAAGGTCACTCCAGTTTTGTGAGAAATGCTGGTCTTGGCCTGGTTGGAGGAGCAATTGGAGCTGCAGGGCAGAGGAAGCCAGAGGTCAAATGTCACACTGCAGGTGAGTGGTTGGTCTGGTCACCAATAGCTCTGTCCAGTTAATAATGCTACATGATTGTAGAAAAGTTGTCCCTTCTATAAGAAGTACAGGACAGACTTGCAAAAGTTTTAAGAGTTTTGACTCTCAAAATAAATTAGGATTTTTTGGGCACAGGACCAGTGGAGCTCAATAAGTAAAGACTTGATAATTGGCAATGCTTAAGTTAATTTACTTCAAGTAAATAATAATGTATGAAGTAGGTCGTATGCTGAGCAGATCTGGACAAATATGTTTGTTTTTAGTTAAATTTGCCAGTGTGTTCCCAAAGAGGATATTTTAGTTTGTGGGAGAAAAGCAGTTTGGTCTGTTTTTCAATGAGTTACTCAATTTTTTTACTTCCTGCAGCTTTGCTTGCAGAGGATGATAATCAGCTGAAATTGGACAAAGTACCATGAATATTTTTATTGTCAGCCTTATGGATTATAGCTCTGACTTAATGAAAAAAGTCAATGTTCCCACAATTTCAATATGTGAGAACAATTGGCCTTAAAATCCAATATGCTCCCAAGTGTTACTTAAAGGAAGAAGTTTGCACAATTTTTCAGGAAAAGCACTAGGTCTCCTCCATGTGTTCTTCTTGCTAATGTGATTTCTTTTGTTGCATGTTGTGTATATGTATAGCAGTAATGTATTATGAGTTGCTTAATTATTTTTCACCTTACTTCTTTTGCCTTCAGTTACTATATTAGCAGGTTGTGGGTAAAATCTAAGTGATTTCAAATGTAATATCAGTGATTGAATTCTGCTAGTAGTTTGTGGTCATAGAGGTAGAAAGTAAAAGTTAAGTAGTTACTAATTTTTTGCCTTTAATTATCTGTTTTCATGTTGCAATCTCTTATTAAAACTCAAGTTAATTTTAAACTGACAGAGATCTCCAGATAGGAACTGCCACATGTACATGACTACATCAAGCACTTACTGAACCAGTCCAGCTACTACACAGCTAAATTTCATTAAAATATTTAATATTTTCATAAAATATTTTCATATCTTAGCTTTAGTGCCATGAGCCTTCATATGATTTGAAGACTTTACCTATGTTTTTTGTGTAGGGAGCTGGTGCAGCTGTAGGTAGAGATCTGTCATGGAAAGCTATCAGAGGCTATATTGTGAGTAAATCTCCACATGAGGAGTGAGCTGACCGTAGCAATTGTCCACTCCACTTGTCCTATTCCAACAATGTTGAAACAATGTCATAGCAATGACAATATCCCTTGGGTGATTTCTTAAGTCATCTACCATCAGAATATGCAGTAGTATTATTATTCTGACTCATTAATAACATATTTATATTATTTATGTATCAATATAAATGAACACATATGTATGCAAACACTCAGGTAAAAAAAAATGAATTGTCATATGCAATTATGCATAAGGGATAATTTTCTGTGTCTATGAACTTCATTATGAAAAGGATTTCCTCACTTCTGTTTAATGAATGTCCAAGTTATAGACTGAATGTTCTTTCAGACAGGGCACTCAGAGATGTTGTTCAGGTGGGAAGGCATGTAACTGCTCACACTGAGAGAGGGCATTTTGAGTGAGTACCCCTTCGGAGGCATTAATCTTGTTCCAGAAATTTTAAGCTTTTTTCATTTTTTAGGATAAATCATTACTGTCCCTTCCTAGCTTCTGCTAGATAAAAATTGAAATTATATTTAGGAACAATAAAAAAGTGTATGTATAGCAAAGGAATATTTTGCTTTCTGGACTTTTTTTTTTTTTTCTTTAAGGTGGTTACATTCAAGGCTGAAAATAGCAACAGGTACTGATGTAAAGGATTTACCAATTCCCTAACAGATTGTGTTGAGAAGAAAATAACAAATCCAATAAGGAGAGAAAGCAGGAAGGGAGTAGATGCAAATTTTTATAGGATTATGAGTGAATACAGATACACATAATTCATGTTGTGCTCTGTCTTACGAGAATTCCTATTACAAAAGTTCAGGCAATAAGGAAATGTAGGTGCTTTAGAACACTGTAAATGAGCTTCCTCTTTTGAGGCTCTGTTGAAAGGAAATTAGGCCTAATGTAGGAGTACCATATTATCATTAAAATAACTTAATAAAATAATGTCATTTACATAGCAGAGGGCAAAAGTTGTGGGGAGTGTCCTGCAGATTTACTGAGGTCCATTTCATAGTGTACAGTGGAGATAACAACTCGAGTTCCTGTTCTCAAAGCAGCACAAGTGGTCAGATAAGGGAACAGAGAAAGAAATAAACAGTCTAGACATTTTAAACAGACACTAGCAGCACTTTCAATTTTTGATCCTTATTTAACTTTGAAATTTCTAGAATAAATGCATGGGATGTCCGGCCACTAACAGGGCTTTCCTGTCTACTAGTTAGAAAAGGATCCTAGAACAGCACCAGACCTGGATTTAAGGAGGAGACCCAGACCTTGTGTGTTTTGTGTGACCTACTGTCATGTGGAACTCTTGGTCTGATTGGAGGCATGGGTTACAAATGTCCCACGCAGAGTCAAACCTCCCACCCAAGGTGTGCATGAGATGCATGGAAACCAAAGCAAAATCTCAGCTCTCAGATGATGTCTTCCTCAGGCTGGAAAAGTAGGGCATCAGTTTTGACTTTGATAACTTTTTTCTGTGGAGAGGATGGGATGAAATGCACTGAAATTATGGATGAGCTGGGGCTAGAGAGAGCCTTTGCTCTAGTACTTGCAGTGCCAGTACAATCATCACTGGTGCCCAGGCAGGCTCCGAGCTGACAAGTGCTGACTTCTACAGGGAACTCTGAAGACTGCAGAGAAACTTGAACCTATGCACAAGAATAAATATTTAATTCCTATTATTGCATGCTGAGAATTGCAAGACTGTCTGCAAAACACTGTAAAACATAACAGCATAAAACATATCAGCAATGCAAATATGCTGTAAATATTGGAGGGAAAACAGAAACGTAAAATTAACTCTTAAGCTTATTTATAACTATAGACCTCAGAATTCTCTTGTGCATTGTGGTGATATTTTGTAATTATACCAGCAGGTAAAAATGATCAATTCCCTCCTGGCATAAAATATGTTGTCATTTAATTAAAGCAGAAAGCTAATTTAAGTTAGAATTGAGAAAGACTAAATCAATTACGAAGAATGCTATTATTGGATTTGAAAGACTAGCAAAATTAGTCAAGCACTATAGCACCACATTTTCTCCTTTTTAATGTAAGAAGAAAGATTAGTCCATCATTGCCTCCAATGGTTCAAGGAAGGTAGTTCACAAAAATTGAGAGGTAACATTTTCAATCAATTAAGATATAATAAAATAATCACTTGAACTTCAATGGCATTTTGGCAGAAATAGGTGCTTTTCATTGAAAACAGAGGCAGTACAGCCAAGACCTGTGCCTTTGGTTTTGGAAGTGCTATGCCAAATCCTTTGGAAAGCTGCCATTTATTTCCCTCATGCCCCCAGTTTGACCTGTAAGCCAGGTTCTCCAGAAGCAATGGTTTTCATGAGTGAGGGGGAATGATATCTTCAGGCATGACAGGATGTACAACTGGACCACAAAGCCTGGGCTACATTAAGGGCAACGTAAGTCATTCAAATGACAGTTATTATTCCTGCTTTCCCAGTGTTTTTGGTGAAAATATGCTATTTTTTTTTTGAGATTTTGCTTTTCTGTAGCAAAAGTCAGAACTAATAACTTGCTTTTCAACTATTTTTTCTTTCAATCAGATTTCTTACTCAGCCATTTTAAAGAGTTCTCCTCTATTGCCCTTATCCTGACCCTCACAAGCTGTGTATCTGGCCTGGTTGTTGCTTTTCAAAAACATCAGTATGTTAAATCTTTATTAAACATTGATCAAGTAGATAGTGGAAGTGATAGAGGTGTAATTATTATTCCTGAACGTTATGATGTGCCAGTCTTCCCACATTGCCAGAGGAGAACATTGTGTCTTCTCAATACACATCCTTCTGCTCTTCCCTGCCCACTCAATGGCTTCCATACAGAAAGCTAATGAATGCTTAACTGAAATAAAGACATTATTGACTTTTCTAGGTGAAGAAAACCCCCCAGGGAATAGTTTAATAGGCTGGAACTGCTTTCACAAGTTGTACCAGTGTGGCTTCAAAGAAGCCCTACATATGGCCAGGCAGCTGAGGTCTGGAAGGGTCAGAGGGGCAGGATCAGATCTTTGCTCATCTGTGTTTTGGGGGGCTGATATTTCTGCCTATTCTTAAGAGGTATGGAGAAATGACCAGAAATTGTGACAGAACAATGCAAGTGGAGCTATAGGATGTATCTTCTTGGGTCATGGCCATAGGCTTCTCTAGAACATGTCTAGTATAGTGGAATAGCTTTACAGCCCAGCCCTCTCATGGTATCATCAGGCAAATGCAAGAACTTGAAGTGGTTCAAAAGGTTTTCAGTGCAGAAGCTGTGACTACTTAGTTTGCTCTCAGACAGAAAGTTGTTTGTTGCAGAATGTGGGTGCAGTGATTTCCACCTTGCTATCAGTGCTATCTCAACCCATCTGAGTAGAAATAATCCAAGCCACTGCACTTTGTACTAAACTGAACAGAGGAGACGTGGGAAACCATTCACTACATCTCAGATGAGCAGTAGGTTCCTTGCTCACCATTATGTAATACAGTTGGAGTCTTTATAAGCTTCCAACAGCAAAAAGTTACACTTGGAATTGTTATTTGTACCAGGTATATGATAAAACAAGGAATAAACAAATGAGGTTAGCTAAAGTGTTTTCCAATGGAAGTATACCTATGCTGGCAAGTCTAAAAATGTTCTATGATCTTATTTCTCCTCTCCCTTGTTTCCTCCCTCCCTTCCTCCCCTCCTTGCTCCCTCCTTCCCTATATATACATAGAAGATGATTATACTGGCAAATATTCCAAGAGTGGACCTTGCCTGAGATGAGGTGACAATAAAAGCTCACTGCAGGGGAAGAAAGCTCCAGCAGGTATTCCCACAAGGCAGCTTAACTCAAATGGCTGTGTGCTTTCACTTATTGCAGTATATCTATGTCAGGCTGACTGAATGCTTACATTCTGAATGTTCTTGCTTCTGATGGACAGGCTTACCTACCAACACTATTCACCAGTTTTGCCATTCAAGAGTTTCTTTACCCTATAAAAACAAACAAAACAAACTTCTAAAGTTTTTAAAATGCTGTGTAATGATTTGTCATATGAATTCTTAAGTTAATTAAAAAAAAATGTGCTTGGAAATTGATAGATCTTCATTGGCCATTTAATAGTCCAAGCTTAAGAGGATCCTCAATATCTTTTATCAGCAAAAAACCCCTTTTCAGTACACAGACAAACTGCTTTGCAGCACTCAAGCACAAAGCCAGCCACAAAAAAAGTGAAGTCTTACATTGCTTTAGAAATGAATTTTGGAAAAGAAGTGGCAATAATAAATCTTCTCACAAACCCCAAAAATCTTTCTCATAACTTTATGTATCTTGCTGAGAAGTTACTTTTTCTAGGCTTGCATGAAATCAGCTGATGGTGTGCTGTCAAGGCTTGGATTTCACTTCAGGAATGGTTTTTATTAATTTTTAAAAAATTTGCTATGAACTGTCTTAATCTAAACTGAGAGAAAATGCTCTTAATTGAAATATTGCTTTCTACAGATGTTTGTGCAATAGGGCTATATTGGCTATAAACTTGATTTAATTTAATTGGTGCAGCCAGTCCTTTGGGACCCTGATTATAGGAGACAGCAATATGCATTTCCTTCACATAGCAGCCTCTACTTGATTCCCCAAGACTCATTTGCTGCATTTATTTGGCAGGAGGAGCAGGTTTCTCAGTTCAACTCCTGCTCTCCAGCCACTAAACCCTCTGGATTTGTCTGCAATTTCTGCTGCACAACACCATCCCAGTACCCAGGCCAAATGAGCTGATTCAGCTCAGGACATAGCTTGGCCCTTGCAGCATCCAGCTTCAGGTGGTGTTCCCACACCTGAGATGGAGATTTAGTGTGATGGAGGCAGCACACCTGTGTTGTGATCCTAAACCACTGCAGGACCTTGGTATGAGGGACCACTCCAAAAATGTCCCATTATAAGTAGGTGTACGAATGCATAATGAAACCTTAGATGATATTTAGTTTCTTTTCTTTACTATAAAAAAAACTGCAGTGTGCAGCACACTTCTAAAGTCCTAAGATTCTTGTTAAATATTAATTTGCCAGCAGGTTCTGAATCTACACTCCAGGTAAGAACTTGTACATCTGACATTACAGTTTAAACTGGTGCTTGTTTCAAGTCACTCAGAGATGATGGATTTTCCCCTGTCTTCAGTTTATTTTGCCACATGAAAAGCAGTGAAATTCTGGGCAGTACTAAAGACCAGACATATTTTAATGTGATTCTAAAAGCCGCCCCCCCGCCAGGGTTCTCCAATGTTGCCCCTTGGGACAGTCCTTGTTGCTGGTGATGACAAAGTTATATTACACAGTTAGTCTTAAAAATTAGGGGAATATATCCACTGTCTGCTCAGAGCTGGCCTTGCTTCAGGCCCTGCCAGGGTAAGAGCTATGGAAAGTTCTTTTGGACTCATGTGAAATCATTAGTAAGAACATTTATAAGGATGAAAATAATCTACTGTGATATTTTTTTTATGGTTGGTCCATTTGTTGGTGCCAAGAGTTTTCCAGTCTGGGGCTGGTTCATGGTCTCCCTGCCAGGATGATGCTCTGAGCTGGTCTGGTGCAGACAGAACTGGTGTCAGGCTGGTTGCTGCTCTGTGCATACTGCTTTGGACACGGTATTGCACTCTTGTTTTTCCTTCACCCTGAAGGACATGGGAAGGCACCTTTTTCTGCTTTTGTTCTGCTGGATCCTTCCTCTCCCTGGGAATGTGTCTGGGTCTCAGGTCCTTAGAAGCTGGGATGTACCTGAGGTGCACATCTAGAGCTGAGGAAGAGGATCGCGTTCCTGGTTTGCAGAAGAGATGTCCCTGCTCAGATGTTTTAGTCTTCATGTCTTTGATGCCTTTCCTTCTTTGGACTCTCTTTCTGCTGGTAGCAATGCTTCCAAAAGCCTGAGATTTTCTTGTTCTTCTGTACACTATCCTTGTGGGTCCCTCCCAACTCAGAAAATTCTGTGATTCTGTATCATTTGGTTTGTCATCCTTTAGTTCCTGTGCCAGCATCATTCCAGCCCATTACAACTTGCAAAACTTACAGGTGAAAGTCCAGAGAAAAATATCAAAGTAGCTTATGTTAAGTTTCTTCCCTGAAAAGCATTTCCTCCCTGCTTTGTTTTGAAATATTATATTTTGAATGCTTTTCAGGGAGGAAACTTAACATGAGCTGCTTAATGGCCATGCAGCCCCTAAATGTTTCCAGGACTAATGGAACGGTTTCAGGATTGCTCTTTTTCCAGGAGAGGATCCAGTACTTAAATCCTACGTTGAGCGCTGATATCTAAAATAGGAACACTGGCATCTCTCAGTTTGCCGATTTTAATGTTTTCAGAGAGTTTCCTGGCAGTGCCCAGTCTTTACCCAGATGTGTAGAGCAACCCTATCCACAATAGATGTGGATGTTTATATGAGGCACTCCCTTTTGGTGCTTTATTCTGTCACTGCCTGTTTTGCTGTTGTTTCTCTGACTTTTTTTCCCTTTCTTCCTTGCCTGTTTTTCTTCTGTTTTTCATCTGCATCTCTAAATTTCCCCTTCTCAAAGGGTTTCACTGGCCACTCACACCCTTTTCTCCCAAGGTTCAACCCCCAGATGGCTGGTGCTGACAATACAATGTTATAACTAAGCCTGGTTGTGCTAAAACCAAATGAGCAAAATTAAATGCACATTAGTTCACCATTTCAGGATGCCTGTGGACTACACTTAACAGTTCCAAATCCATTAGTGCTCAGCCAGCAGTAAAACACTCTTCATCATATCCCTGAGAGTTGGAAATGCATATTAAAAACCATGTGGTTAAGGCTTCTGATGATCCAAATGCCTCCTCCAAGCCTTGTAAATATGTAAAGTTGTCACGTATTTCATGCTCGTAATTTGTCATGGACGTGAGCTACCAGTTTATGTAACTTTATTTCCAAGTGTTTGTCACGAAAGAGGATGGGAAGAATGGGAAAAACACTGAGTGAAGGATGATTTGTGCTAACCCAGGTGACATTTATCAGCTATTAGGCTGCTTACTTTTGCCAGCTGCACTGCCATAGCTAAACACCCCAGGGCTGTGGCAGTTGTTGTGTGGTGGCTGCTGTGTTTTGGGGGGCCCTGAGAACCCAGCTGAACAATTTCGGCACTTACAAAGGATCTGTCATTGCTTGAGGTGGAACATGCAGAGCATATATAGAAACCAGGAGGCAACTGGTAATGTAAGCTCACCTGGGAGTTACACTTGACCTAACGTTTCATCCAGTTCTGTATAATGAACTCGAGAGAGTGGTGCTTGATAGCACTAATTAGGAACTGGGAATTAAAACTGGTATTGCTAAGCAGCAAATACAGTTGCAACAGAGAGGATTAGAGGAACAGGCACAGTTCAGGACTGAAATATTCATCTAATTATTTCCAATTCCAGTTATGCCCAATGCATGAACTGAATGTTCAGCAGCACCTGGTGTGTCTGCTACCCACTGAGCTCCCAGCAGCAATAGTTTTCACTCATTTGAGAGATTTTGTTTTAAAGGAGATCCTAAACTCTATGGTGAAGCTGCCTTTGCTGTAACTCCAGGGACAGAAGAAAAACCACAAAGAGTCGAACACTTCCCATGATGTCTGTGGCAGGTGAAACACTACGATTTCTAGCTGAACATTAAAAACTACAAAACCAAAAGTGAAATGTTTGTGAATAGGTACTAATCAAAATTCAACGACAACGAAATAATAATATTCTTGATAGAGATTCAATTGAAAAATATTAAGAAAATATTTCATCTTCCTGGAAGCTGTACTAGTTCAAAAATTGTAAGCAAGTCTTCAGTGTTTTGCACTTCTGTGGGGGTTTTATGCAGTTCAGCTTTAAAACCCCATATGCACATAAACAAGTTTTGAATGTTCTATGTTTTGCACTACATGTTTCTTGCAACTATGTTTTGAATGTATGTGCACTTGTACTTTGTGGCATACTTTCCAAAGGTGATGTAGAGGACCTAGTATAAAAAGAATAAAATGTTTTATTGTGTGAATAATTTAAAAAGTGATAGACTGAGCATTATATAAATGTTGATTTTAGAGATTTGCATGTGATTAAGCAAGCTTTAAATGTCCTGTGGAAGAGCATTGTTTCATTTAATCATAACTTTTAAAATGGTTTTTTTTTTAAATTCAGGGAACACAGATTCAGTGTTAAGTTATAAAAACACAATAGCTAAAGCTATGATTCATCCTTGCAGAAAGGATATGGATAAGGGAATGGATGTTTTGATCCCTGCAGAACAGAGTAGATATGTGTGCTTCACATTATCCATCTACAGTGTCACCCTGACTTTCATGTATAGTGTGCTATGAGCTTTGCTGGAGCACCACCTCATTCCCAGGAAATGATGAATCACAAAATCATGCAGAATGGGTGAAAGGGAGCTCTGGAGGTCATCTGGTGCAACCTCCCTACTCCCCTAAAGAACTTCAGTCAGGACTGTGTCCAGACGATTCAAGTATCTCCAGAGAAGGAGACTCCACAACCTCTCTGGGCAGCCTCTTCTGTGCTCAGAATGAACGGGAAGCATCACTTCTAGACCTCTGGATTCTTCAGACAGCTTTAATGATTGCAGGGGTGAAAGTAGTTTTTACAGATGGTTTTCCTTTCTGTTTTTTTTTTCTCCTTTGGTATCCCCAAGGCAGCCAGTGTGCTGAATACAATATGGATACAAACTTCTTGCTGTTCAAGGCAACATTAGGTTGAAAGATGGGGCTTGCAAAGCCAGTGTCAGACCACAGTGCTGGCACTGTGTTTGCCCTCCCTGCTGGAAGTGGCTGATGTGGCACTCGGCCAGCTGTGCCCTCCTGCAGGTGCTGGAGCTGCACGGGGGCCTCCTAGTGTGTGTACCACACTCAGGATGGCATCTTCCAGTTGCCCTGGTCGGCAGAGATTTCATAACCTGACTCATGCTATTAAAGACCCTGGGAGGTCGATGCAGAACGCCTGAGGAGAGTGGAATATGCCCACTGGATTTGCTTTGTTTCGTTTTTTGGTTTACTTATTCAGTACAAAGGAAAGTAGATGCCCATGGGAGCAACTTTCATCTCATCTGTATTTGCTGTTTGAGACCAGATGAACCAAGAAGAGTTTCTGCAGGAGTAGCCCCTTGCTCGTGGAAACAGAGTCTCTAGTGGCAGGTTTCACTCTGCCAGCTTGTACATTAGAGAACTGGATGGAGGGGAGAATGTCTACAGGCAGTGACTGCCTAATGCTTGTTTAAATTCAGTCATGCCCCTGATCCCCAGAGTGTGCTGTGGGTAGCACAACTCATTTATCCATTTTTAATGTTGAAATTCAGTTTAAAATCAGAACAGGTTGAAATCTTATGCCTCTCTATGCCAGCGAAAACACTGAGTAAGTTCAAATAGCTCAGTATTTATTCTCCCCGTCATGCTCCAAGGTTTAAAAAGAAATGACAACCTTTCATTTTGCCAAATTGTATCTTGCAGAATCATTTCCAAATTCTATAGCTGACATGTAAATGTGATGGATGAGATAGAATTACTGAGTTGACTAACAGGAGCACATTAAGTAGTCATAATGAAATGTGGATTAATTGCTTGGGTATACTTGTTTTGTCTAAGTTTTTAACTTATGATCCTGCACACACATAATGTGTGTGCTTCACTGATCTTATTCTCCCTTGCCTCTATGGAGAACCTCTGTCCCTGGCCTCTTGAAATAAGTCCTCAGTCATACATTCAATTGGACCTGTTCTGTGAAGGCTGTTGCTCATAGAGTGAGCAAAGAGAATGGGAGAAAACAACCTGCAAACCAGCAGTGCGTTGGAGACAGAAACAGCAATTCCCATAAATTGCATGTATTTGAGGAATATGTCTGTTCTGGGAAATAAAGGTAAGCAAGTTGAAGATGGTTCCACGCTGTGTTATTTCAGCCCATATTCAGTACATTTTAACAGCTCATTTTGAGAACCCATTTCCTACGTGATTCAGGTTCAACACATTTCTCCAAATGCCAGGCAAACTGCAAGTTGTATGGAAACACTGGTTTCCATACAACTCAGCTGGTACCTGAGGCTGGACCCAGGGACAGACACGAGTGGTTATGAACATACAGAAATGCAAATTTACTGTGTATAATATTTTTTGCAATGGCTGAAAATTACATGATACCGAAATCAATGGTGTTAATAATTTTAATGAGAAAAAATATAAAGATTACTGATTTTAATGCATTCTTATTGGAGAAGCTGAAGGCTTTGATTCTACTATTTTTTCCCCACATCTTTTAGAGAACAGGCTGCTGCTTTGCACACACATATAGCATACTAATAAGATATTATTTTCTACCTCTCAGATCTCTTTTGAATTCAAATATATCTATTAGCACCTTTACAATTCAGCTTATGCATATCCCAAGCCTATGTGATTAACTATTTCTACTGTACCATTTGGTGGGTGGTATTGCAAATTAAAGAATAACCCAGGGAAACAGAGTTTTCTGCTGTGGGTCTTAACACTGTGTATGGAAAATGCAGAGAGGAAAAAAAAGAGAGATTTAAAGTCATTTGGATCTGCATTATTTAAGCTGGCAGGGATCCAAGGCTTGTAATTTTAAGGCTGTGTATGGGTCAGGATGATGACTGGTGAAGGGAAGCCTTGATAAGGGTTTTGACAGCTGTTTCAAGAGTAGAGGTCAGTACCAGTACAAATCTGGTGGAGGAAATGTGTATGGCTGAGAACTGTTCCCCAAAGGAAGGTGCTGAGTGAGAGCTGGCTCAGGACAGTCAGCAGGGTGGGTATGACATTTTTGAACTCTGGGCTGAGGTATTTGGCTGTTCCTGCCATGGCAAGATGATGGTGGAAGATGGAGACATATCTTGCACAGGGAACCGAGGGAGCGAGAACAAGGAAACAAGAAAAACTAGAAAAAAAATCTTGTTTTGGTGTGGCTGTGAAATGTCACGGTGGTGAGCACACCTGCCTTCATATCCCAGTGCCACCTTTGGGAGCACCCACTTGCCTGGCTTTTGAGGATTCTTGATGTGGGTGAAAGAGGCAGTGAACTCACTCTGCTGCTCCTGGTGATCACTGTTTCTCCACAAGCTTTGTGGGGGCCTGAGGCTGTCCTGAGAGCAGCTTCAATACCTGAACAGTCTTGTCATGTTTTACGTTTCCAGGCAACTTTGAAGGCTGCACTCTGCTCCCAGGAGGGCATCGAGGGTCTTTCTGTTGAAGACAATGAAGGCTGAGTCAGGTTTGCAGACTGCATCAATCTAAGGCTTTTTTCCCCCCGTTATATGCGATATTTTCTAGCAGACAAAAATAAAATGTTGTCTTTTTTGAAAAATGCAGTTGTTGTGATGACCCAGCTCTGGCAGCAGACTTGGGGTATGGCAGTATTGACTGCTGTCTGCTGCATTACTCTCAGAGTCCCGATGACTCTCCAGCTAGTGTTAAAACTAGCTTAAAACTGAGCTGTCTTGATGCTTTCCTGCTCAGAAACTTTGGCATTGTGGTTGAAGAGGAGAGGATCTGTCTGTCAGGTGGTGCTGCCTCTTACATGATGAGGTATGGGCCTGCATCACTTACTGCAAGGGTATAAAACTGGATTGTTTCCTTACCTCTCCTTGAATTTAGCACCAGTTCTACACTGTCTTCTGCAGTGACGACCTGCTCTGCTTCTCATTTCTGAGGGCTGGTTTGGACAAGTGTCTTTCTGATCCTGATCTCCAAGTGTTGCTTTTCATTACAGTGCAGAGAGGCCTCTTCTATGCTGACTTCCAAAGGGCTCTCCAGAGACTTCAAAGCAGTGTTGACTGTGGTTTCCAGCTACCTGCATAGAACAGATGTTGTAAATAATTTCAATCCTGTCCTCAAATTTGGGGGCCTTTCTCAAAAATATTACTCTTTTTAAAATTTTTCTTTTTTGTTCTTAAAATCCTTGCTATAAATGAAGCTGCTTGCCAGGGACCTTTTGTAGAGTGCTGTTGTCTTTTGTGCTGTAACCTGCTGGCTCGCTGTCATCATGAGCCATAGCCATAGAAATACGGTCTTTGCATTTACAGTAGTGATGCTGGATGGATTTGACAATCAACTGGAGTTGCAACATGAACAACTCCTGCAAGTTAGATAAGTCTGAGACGCTAATTGTTATCCGAAATTCCATGAGCTGGGTTTAACTTGGATGCTCTTTAGTCACCTTCTGGTACAGGACTCTGAAGCCAGTGTCAACATTTTAAAGTAAATCCAGTTCATGACTGGTCACATTATAAGAATAGCCCAATTATGCTCAACCAAAGGCCCATCAAGCTCAGTATCCTGTTTCTGACAGTAGCTGATAATTAAGTAAAGGGTGTAACTGCAGGAAAGTATTGAGTGATATTTCCCCAATATGTTCTCCCACCCCTCAGCAGTTCATAGCTTGAAGATTTTCTGATGTTTGTGTTTAATAAGTCTTTGTGGCCTTATCTTTTGTTGATTTGTGAAATTCTACTTTGGCTTTCAGCATCTGCAGCACTTTTAACAATAAGTTTAGCAATTTAATGATTCACTCTGTCAGAAAGTCCTTGCTTTTGTTTGTTTTAAAGCCCTAGCCAAAGGTTTCATGTGATGCACCCCTATTCCTTGTATTTTGAGAAACAAAACGTTTTATTTATCTCTTTCATGCCACTCGTGATTTTATAGAGCTCTAATGAAAACCTAAACTGCATGACTTTTAGTGTCATTTAAGGCTGTGTATTATGTCTTATGCTTTCTGGCTGTTTATATTCCATTTGCTTTTGCATTATGTTTATTTCATCTTTATTTCACAAATTTAATCATTTTGAGAAGATTATTTTGTCTAATTGAGGTAGAATTAATCCAGGGACAGTGATAATTTGAGAGCCGGGATTTGAAGGTAGTTTATTTAATCTATGTGTCTTCAAATCCTTTGGATTCAATTTGCCCAGCTTTCATACTGATGGATGCTGTATTAAATTATTTAAATAGATGAATTAAATTTGGAGCAAACAGAGGCTAATGCATTGCACCCTCAAATAACACGCCTCTGTAGCCAGGGAGCTTTTCTAGGAGAACTGAGGAGACAGTCATGAGCTGGAAGCACTGTATGCAAAACAGGGAGTGAAGGCCACACAATTTGATTTATCCTCTAGAACTAATTTGTCGATTCCTTGTGGTCAGATTAGCAGAATGGAGCCAAGAAAGGAACCTCACAGAGATTGACCATGTGAGCTGAAATAATAAGCAGCTGTTGCTCAAGAGAAAGCTCAGGCCAGACTTGCAGAAAATGTAATTAGCAGCGTGCTGGCTGAGCTGTTTGCATGCCTAGAGCCTGCACAATGCCCTTCTGGGGGGCAGTGGTAATTTTTAGTCTCTCTTTTGGAGAGAGCTTCTTTCTCACTAAGAACCAGGACAACTGGAAAGGGATAAAAGAGGTGGAAAAGAGTGAAATATACTCTGCAGCACTCAGGGACACTAGATGGGGATATTTGCTCACTTTGTGGCTCTCAATATCCCTCACGCCTTTGGTGGTGATGTTACCGGGGTACAAGGAGGGCTGGTGGCATCCAGAGGATTGATCAGAGGGGGTCGCATGGGACTTGTGGGGCAATCTACACCTTTGTTGCCATTTCTCACTCTACACTTTCCATCTCAAACACAGCTGGTCTGCACAGCTCAGGACATGCTGAGGTCTCTCTTCTGGCTGTGAAACACAGCTCAGCATCATGTGGATCATCATGGTTCTTCCTCTTCACTGGGAGGAAGGAGGGACAACTCTTCCCTGTGGAAGGGGGAGAACCAAAACCATGGCCATGTTATCTTCGTGGGCCCGAAGCATTGTTGCTGTAGGTGTCATTGGTGTGTTTTTGAGGGCAAGAATGGGACAAAGCTACTTTTTGTATTCCTTTTCTTTACACTTTTGGCTTGCCAAATGGGAGTTGTTTAAAGCAGGAGACTCCTTCCCTGACTCGGAAATCTTGGCTGCCCGTGGTGTGTGACCCAGGGTGAGGAAGGGCTGCTGAGACAACTCTCACAAGAACATGATCGCTGCCTTTGCAGGCCCTTGCAGAGCCACTGGGCTAGGGTGGGCTTTGGGCAGTCCCAGAGAAAAGCACAGTCACAAGCACAGGGATTCACATGTCACTGGTACTTGGGACAGATTTCAAAGGTGTCCATGGGATGCAAGACAGAGCTGATGTGTTCTGGCTCTGTGGGATGCTGGTGGCAGTGTTGGTAAATGATGCTGTATATATTCTGTGCATGGTCAGGCTGAAAAAAGGGCTCTAAAGAAAAGAAGAAAGCTTTGAATTGTCTTGTTAGGCTGACGAGTAGAAAATGAGGAAAATAGGTGTGTTGTTGACAGTCTTCAAAATCCATAAAGGATCAACCATATCTCTTACTAACCCTTGTGGGATGGATGTAATAAAAACAACTTGCTCAGATCAAATATCTACATTTAGTGTATGAGGAAGATCTTTTGATTGTTATTGTTGTTGTTTGTGCCCATATACACTCAGAGGCAGAGGCTCTGGGTAACAACCATTTGTCAATATCTGCTGATATCAGAATTTGTTTCAGCTTTGGAAATGCTATTGAGTGGTCAGTGAAGACAAAAGATAGAGAGGAAGCTGCTGAGGCATAGATTGGTCCCCATGTTTGCTCATGTTCCAATGACTTTAACCACTCTGACATTAACACTCCCAGTGTCCTGTTTCACCATCTCTGATTGCTGTTATTCCCAGCAAGGCGGTTGTTAAGTCATAGATCCTAGATGATTATTAAGGTCTCTTCCAGTCCAAACCATTCTATGATTCTACTTCCCAAAGTTCGTTTAAGGTAAAGAAAACTGAGATCTTCTCCAAGTCCCCTTTTGTATTCTAGAAATTTTAGAAAGTTTAGGCTTTGGTGTAGTAAAAAGTATAGTTGATTTTCAAAAGCAACAAATATCCTTTTTTTTCCCCTACGTAGGTTCATATCTTCATCGTACTTCTCTTAAGGCTTGCCTATTTCAGGTTTTGTATACATCCTAACATTCAGCATACAAACACCTGTGTAAAATTAAGAACTGATGGAAAATGTTTGGGTGAGCTAGTGGAGATTTTTACATTTCCCTTTTCTCAGGATCAGAAGGCTGCCTGAACTAGATTATTTTCTTGGTTTAGTTTCTGACCCTTATTTTATGCTCTTTTGCTTTGACAGTATATGTTTAGATGAAAAACAGAGGGGTGGAGGAGTTCTGTGAGTGACTCCTTTGATGAAATGTTAATTGGTATCTACACATGCAGAGGTAACAAACTGCTATTCTTGAAATAGGATCTCTACCCTTTTTGTGCATGGACTTGCATTTCTGAAAGGGATGGATTTCTTAAGCTTATTTGGTTTGGATTTTTTTTCAAGTGGAAACAGAGTTTTCTCTTCAACAAACTCAAGTCTTCAATTCCTGACTTTGGGGTTGCCTACATTTGGAAATGTACCAAAATAACTATTCCAGAATAAGCTCCCAGGAGGATATTTTAGAACTAGATTAAATTAAATTGGAAATAAGAACTCTTATTTTGGAATAAGAGTGTCCGCTTTGGGATTTATATTGAAATAAACCGTCTCGGAATAATTGTAGCTATTTTGGTATATTTCCAAGAGCAGACAAGAGCTGAGCAATGTTCTGAAATAGTTATATTAAAATCTCATGGATGTGATGGATAATGGAGAAAAATGTCAATACTGAGTTAGAACAATTTGGAGTGAGTGTGTCTGATGGTGTCATACACTTGTTCAGTGGGGTTTTTTGCTTTTAAGCAAAGAATCCCACACTTCAGGCTATGTATATAATTTGTTATTAATATTTTAGGAGCAACACTACTGTGCTAGGAACAATCTTACAGACACAGGTCCCACCTCTGCACAGCCTGCAGCCCAGAAATATTCCACTTGCTTTGTAATGCTATAGATGTCAGCATGTCTGTTTTGTGGATAAAATAGGGGTTCTCAACGCTTTATCACACTCCTTGTTTGTAACACTTATTTATAACACTCTTTGTTCAGGCAAAACTGCTATTTAGGTTTTGGTTTCTTTTCTTGAAGGAAAACAGCAAGATGTTAGTTACAAGGAGATGGAAATTGTAAAAAAACATGCATTTGTTCTGTATTTGCAGTTACTGTGTCACCCCTCTCTGCTTAGTTTACTGTAGGTAGCATGTGAGTCATTATTGGTAAGGCAAAAGCCATGTGCTTCATTACATCCTGTGGCATGGAACCAGTACAGATGTGAAATGAATTTATCACCCCTATTTATATACACACAGGATGTATGGAGTGATAGTTTAAAGTAACACTTTTTCATTCAATAAGCAATACTCACGGCTGAGAAAGTTTTGTTATCTTTCTGGGTAAGGTTTTTTTCTTCTCCCTTTAGGCACTTTCATTTGTGCCTTGACTCCAGTGAGTGGAGGTCTAAGGGATTTTCTCTGTGGCAAGAAAAGGTCACACTCTGTATTTACCTATATTCTAATCTTCCATGTACTTTCAATATTATTTTGGTTCCATATTGGAAGTCTAAAAAAAGACGTGGAAATTCAGTGGCACAATTTCAAGGTTATCCCACAGGCCAGCAAATCCATATTGTGATTTTTTTTCTCTCCTTGATGATACGTCATAATAAAATAAGTCGATATAATACGAAAGTGAAAGGCAGTTTCTTCCTATCAAATTATCATATCTAGCATCAAGCCTGTGCTTGAAGGTAATTCTAGCTAATCCTTTATAGCAATAAATATCTATTACATTTATCACATTGAATTTGTTTCCCCTTCATTTCATCCAATTAACTTTTCTACAACTGGAAAATATATCAGAGCTGTCTCAACACATTTTTTATGGATGTTAACTTACTATTCTCTACTTGATCTTCTGTCAAGATGTGCTTTAATTAAAATATTCATGTAACTTTTTCAAGTTTATCCTTCACTCCTTCACTATCCAGATAATTGATGGGTTTGCTTTTAAAAGTGGAATATAGCAGTCCCAAGAACTGGGTAGGACTGAAATTCTGTGGGTGTAGAAAATTCTAAGCAGGTTGCTATAATGCCAGAGTTTAGGATGCTATAGTCAGAGGTCTGTCAGCATTACTATTATAGGTATCTTTATCTGGTGGTTTGCTGTTTTGCTATTAAAATTCCCATAGGAAATACAGATATAAATAGCCTCAATCAGCCAACCATTTTTTCTGATTAAAAAGACATATGTTTTCATAGTGTGAAAAGGCAGTTGGTGCTGCTCACTCACTCGATAGCTCTGTGACAGTGACACTGTATCAGCTCCTAGGAGACGGCAGGTTTTCCCACTGCTTTCTTATAGAGCCTGAGCTGTGGCTTCCCCACACGATGGCACCTCAGGGATTCCTTTTCCAATGCGAGTGTTTGTGAAGTTTGTGTTCACAGTGCAGGGATGGTGCTGCTATCTTATCAATTGCACCTCATGTTTCTTTCAGCTGCTTATCCCCATGCGCAAATCATGGTATTAGGCAAGATGTGTGGGTTGCTTATATGTGTTGTTCATATCCAATAGAGGCTTTTCTAGCTAGGATGATGTGAGGCCAGAAGGTGGATTAATACAGAATGAACAGAGTGATTCAGAAATCCGTGATTGGGAAAGGGTTGTCATTAAATGGGAGAGTTTTAATTGAACCCTGCAGCCTTGGCTGCTTTCCTCCAAACTACTCACCAATCCTGACAGTAACAAATAAGGTAAAAATCTTTGTGATAGGTATCTTGTAGATAATCAGGGTGGCTTCCCCGTGCCAGCAATGAGCAGTGGGCTGCTGGGTGAGCTATCCAAACTGCTTGGCTGTACACGTTGCTTTGCCAGATGTACACAAAGCTAATGTGAAAGCACGTTGGAATAAGGAAAGAAAATACTGGGGGACTATTCCAGCCAAGTGACCTTGAGAGAAACATCTACAGCATCTTACACAAGTACACAAATCCAGCTCCTCCTTCAGAGTGGGAAAAGAATAGATGTTCAAAGGCTCAACCATAGGAGCCTTTCCAGCTATCAGGGCAAAATTTCTCTTCTCCTTAGGGCCAGCCTAAGGAAACAATAAAAAGTATAGGAAAACGAATTAATTTCTTTGAATGTCTTTACTGCCTTCTTCTCAACATATGTCCTTTAAAGGAGGTGATACAGGAGACTAATTACTGAGGTTAATGTTCTGAAATCCTTCCTCACTCACGGCTGTTTCTGTGGTTGAGGAGATGTTAATACCTGCAATCAGTCACAGATTCACAGGGGAAGGTGCTGGTCTTTTGAAGACTATGGGGCTTAGGCCCCTGAATTGAACAGTCAGGTGTTGCCTGAAATACTCTGTTTTTATTTCAACCATCACAGAAATCCCAAAAGAATTGGTTGCAACAAAACATTTGCAATGTGAATGCAAGAAAATGTAAGTCCTGACTTAAAAAGGGATGCATCTCCCCATCTGTTCTGATGTCTATTTAGAAACTTTCAGGCTTTAGGGAGATATTGGCAGCTTTTCTCGTCAGAGAGGATTCCAGGTAGTTACTGCTCTGCCCTGGGTTCCTTCAGAGCATGGCACAGAGGAGGAGTTCTGCTGCTCTGGGATGTTGTGCTGCTGGAGAAGAAATAAAACTGTCCTAAGGCATGCTCACAATGCAACAGCCCAAAGGAAGATCTGGCATGTGCCCAAAATGTCTATTCCCTTCTCTCTCCTGATGCTTAATCAATCATATCACCTGTGTCATGATTGTCAGCATGGAGAAAAATATTTGGAATATTCTGGTTTCCTCTTACACTGGCAGGGTGGTTTGTTACTGGAAAAAAAAGTGCCTTCTCATGGATGCTAGTTCCTTAAATTAGGAGTATCCACCTGAGAAGAGAGTCCACAGAAACAAACCCACTATAGTAAAAGTCTGTGAAGCTCTGCAATTTGCACTTTTTACAGGAAGATAAATATGGATATGTTAATCCACATTATCATAGCTACATCAGTTAGACAAAAAGGTGGACCATATTCAGAACCCCCTGTTTTTGATACATGCAGACACCCAGACCTGCTCTGGGTGCCAGGTGACAATCTCTTCGGAGCTGTGGAAGCTCCTGACTCCAGAGAGTCAGCAGAACTCTCATGGCTCTGGTTAACCAATGACTGCCCCTCAAACAAGACACAGAAACTGCATTCTTCATAGAAAAAGCCAGCAAAACCCAAACAAGCCAGACTCCCAGCTCTTGCAGATATCTCTAACACACCAAAAAGCAGCAAGATTAGGGCACAAGCACCATTTCTTTCCCTCCTCACAGGCCACCTTTGAACACTGATTGAGGCACCAGTAGAGGAAAAGTGCTTAAAGCAGTTAAGAACAAGCTAGGGAAACTCAGCCTGCACCTTGTCTCCTTAAACCACCTTACCTCTACAGCATCACACCTATGTAGCCTCACGTGTCTGAGTCAAAAGGGCAGCTACATCAGCACTGGTATCCTTCACCTTAGAGCTACAGAACTGAGCACCTTCACACACGAGTCTGTTTCTGCTCCTCTGGGAGGTGTACGCCACGCACTTAATTTGATGTTAAAATATTTGACCATTTTTTCTACTACACAAGTAAACAGATTTTAGCTAAATTATGTGGAAAATACTATTTTCATATTTCCAAATTTTTCATAAAGCAATATTAGATAAGCCACCACTTGGGCTGAGGGCAAGTGTAGCACATTAATAATTTTGAAACATTTTAAGTATCAGAAATGTGTAAAATGAAGATTGCATTCAAAGTTTTTTCCCACTCTTTTACCCACCCTCAAAGCCTTGAGCAAAGGAATAAGTGTGGCTTCAAATGGGAACTTCAGTAGAATTCAATTTTGAATTCAGCAGTCACTAATGTTATTATATCCTTTCTGTGGTAAAGCTCAAATGCCTGGCTCTCTCTGTGATTCCCTGGCTGTAGGCAGCATTCACCATGTACTTTTCCAGAGATTAGAGGCACTTTCATAATACTGATTTTGGTGGTGCATCTTCCTTGTTTCATTCTTACTTGAGGGCAAAAGCAGATGATCTTGTTCTGAGGATCTCTTGACAGTGGCTATTCCATGTCTGGCGGTCACTACAATCTAATTCTGCTGGATGTAATTACCATAATTTATTCCCTGTAGACAGTTTCCAAAAATAGAAGTAGGTATGATCCTTGCCCTACAAGGCTCACACAAAAGACAGAGCATTAGAAAGCCTGGCAGATAGGGGAAAATAGGTAAAAGGAGCAATAGCTGTGGCAAGTACACAGAGAGAGATAAATTAAATCCAAATTAGTCCTTTGGTGTGATAGTGAGACTGAATAAGCAAGTTTATTAAAGGGAAAAAATATAATTCAACTAAAAGATAGAGATGCATGAATAACTCTCAGAATAACACACAGAACGGCAGTATCCTAATGGTATAAACCCACACTACAATTGAAAAAGCCTTTCCTTCAGTTCAAATCACTTGTCTCTGGTGTCACCCTGTCAGTGTGATCCAGTAAGTAGCTTTGTCCCTCCCTAGGACCCCCATCTCTCTCCTATAGCTGACTTTAAAATGCATCATTATCTCATTTCCTTGTCACATCCCAAATTGTTTTTAGAGACTGTTGGGCTCTCCACAGGCCATGAAAAAGCTGTGAGCACAGGCCTTGATGTCCAGACCCCTCAACAGAGCTTGGATACCACTTTACCTTCCAGGCTGGCTGCTCTTGTTGCACGAGGACTTCCTGAAGGTAAGGAAGCCCTTTAGTAAGGCAGGGATGGGGATGCTGCAAACCCCAGACTTGCTTCTTCTCTCAGGGTTTTTCCATCTCTGTTAGTACCTGCTGCTGCAGTCTCGTGTGCGCTCCCATGTGTTTGTCTTCGCCCTTTCCCTGTGAGGCGTGGCTCTGCTGCTGTTCCTCTCTGACAGATGACTGAAAAACTTGCTTGAGGTCTGCAGAGGAAACCTGCATGGAACAGGCTTGAGCCTGGCTCTCGTGTGGTCTCCTGTGGAGGGGAGACCATGCCTGGCTGAGGTAGCCACATGGAAGAAGGGAGTATGCCAGGCATGAACTCCTGTGGTCACCTGACAGCCTTACCCCCTTCAGCTCCGGGTGCCATGCCCTAGGCTTTGCTGGCTGCTCTTGTGTTTTGCATTTCTACATCCCGAGTGTTTTCTGCCATTTATGGGATTTCAGGCTTTACTGATCTTGTTGCTTTCTGCAAGTCTCTGTGGATGTGTCCTTCATGGATTGTACTGCCACATGCTGATGTTTATGCATTGCACATTTTACCTTGTGGGACACCTGGTGTCTTCAGCACAGGGAGTCTTGCTGCCTTCCTTGGCCTTTGGAACAGGCTGCTTTTGGGGAAAAGTCTATATCATAAGAAAGCCTTCATGTATGGGGAAAAGGTATCAATAAAACAATTTATTGCTCCAATTATCAAATCCCCCTGCAACCTTTACCCTAATATATCATTCTACTTGCAAGTATATCAGTGGTTGACTTGTCCTATAAAGTAATGGAATTTTCTCCTTCCTTTGTGTGCAGGAATTTCTGGATAATCTGTGGGTAGGAAAAGGGATGGTGCCGATTTTGCTGTTACATCAAATCACTTGTGCATATTTGGCACTGTCTTTTGTGTGTTCATTTTGGGATCAGTCTGAAAAGCTGCTTTCAAGGTTGTTTTGGTGGTTTGTTTCTTCCTGTCTTTCAGGACAGTGAAACATCTGGCCCAAAGGTATGAGCTGCTCTCTGCAGGGAGCATACCAGTGATGGCCAGATGGAAATGTGCCACCTTCCCTTGTCCCCCCTCACACTCAGGGAATGGCATGGGAATTGCAGCTATGGCCTAATTCTTACCTGTATTTCTCACCTGTAATTCCTACATGCCTGTAATTCCTACCTGTAGCAGTAGGGCAGGAGCTGCTGTGTTTGAGGAAGGAGCTGAGGGCACCACATCCCGTGGGCAGCTGCCCGGCAGGTGTGGAGCAATGGGAAATAAGGCACTCAGCCAATGCCTGTTCTCCCTGTCGTTGGCTTAGCAGATGTGTGGGTGTGCACTCTGTAGGTGTCTCTGACTTGTTAATAAAGCAAAGGATATGAATAATACTGAACTGCTATTGCATGGTGCTTCTGCCTCTGCAGTTCGGTGGTGGCAGTAGTTGGATGAGAGAGGGGATGCTGTGGATGCACAAAACCTTCATCTTCCTGCCATCTTTACCTCCTGATTCCATTTCACTGGGAATCAAACAAATTTACAGTGTTTTAACATTTTGATGAAAGTTGCTCTTTAAAAGGACAAATAAATCTTGATCTTGTGATTAAGAAGGCACAATTAAGGAGTTAAAAATTAAAATGTTTGCTTATGGGGTATGTTCCATTGATGGTATATAAGTTCAATATAAGTTTAAGATTATGTCTTTCTTAATGTGACACATATTTTCTTACAGCTTTTTTTTGCAAGAAGAATGTTCTTTTATTTATCTTTTAGATAAATAGATAAAAATTTAGATAAATTTTAAAAGAAATAATAAATACTTATATTTGTAGTTTATTATTGTCAGTTTGCCATGATAGAAGGCTATAAAACACTTGTAAAGAAAAAGTAAAATAAAAAAAAGTAAATAGTGAGGGGAAAGGATGCACTAAGCTAAGACCTCACCAAAAGAGCAAAGCACCACGGAGATGTGTCTGGCTACAAGTACAAAGCATAAACACAAAGCGTTCTGATTAGTCAACTACTCTGCTTCTTAGGTTTATCAAACATGACAAGAAATTTAACAGAGAACAAAATCAAGGTATTTGTAAAACACTAAAGGTGTAACTGCTTGCTGTTTACAACTAGTGATTTTTCTATTGTATTTCATAAGAACTGCCTGTCTGTCCAAAGCAGAACCAAAAAAAAAAAGAATAAAATAAATAAGAAATGGTGCATTGTGATCACAATCGTAGGCTGTTTATATGTATGCTTCAAATTAAGGGTTTGGTGTCATGGAAACAGCTTCTTCATTTGGAAAGCTCTGCGGCAGTGTGAGAAGGAAAAGACTGGAGAGGGCGAGAGGAAGAGGGAGCACAGGAGCACGGCCGTGCAGCCTTCCCAACATCACCGGCTCCCTCCCTCCCTTCCCCGGAGACAACGGAGAGAACCGGAGGGCAGGGCTCCCGCGCTGCCTGCCTTACCTCGCTCGGGAGTAATGCAAATCACTCCCCCTCTCCTGTTTGTCATCGGCAGGACTTATTTCCCAGTTAATGCACAGTGTAGTTCTAAACACTTTTTAAGGGAATTTTTTGTACTGAAGGGATGTGTGTATATATATGTATACACACACACACATATATAGATGTGTCATGTATTTTTGTAAATGGACTTTACCTAAATACAGTATTTATCCACCAAAGCAAATGAGTCCAGAATTTCTATAAATATTGTTTGTTCAGTTCTGCTTGTGTACATATATGCATAGTATGTTTTGTGTAATTTTAGGGCTAAAAATACATTCCCTGTTGCTCTACATCAAAGCAAAGCAGTCATTTGTGTAAAGAGCTTCTAAAATTTACCAGGACAGAAACCTCTCCAATAAATAGAGAATTACAATAGATGGTTGGGAATTAACACCACCACTTGCATTGTCCTAACTTCGATGCCAATTTATGCTCATTTTGTGGGCACAGTTCAGATTACTCAGTAATTGATTGCATTAAGCAGTAACAGGAGAGCTTTACAGGGACTAAATTAAGGGCATGTGCTATATTTCTACTGTGTTGCTGTCATGCACCTCACCAAGGAACAGAAACAGACCAATTCTGTACAAAAGATTTTTTTTTAAAGCATAGTAAAGTTAGATCTAAGATCCTGAGGTGGGGTCATGTGAAGGCAGTGGAGATGTTCCTCAGTCTTTCACAAAGCTCAGGGGGCATCAGTGAAGGATCTGGTTACAGGGCAGGGCGAATCCTTCACTGCTTCACAGTGGGGCCAAACGTGTCCCTTCCTTGGGCTCCCAGATGAAAATGCTGCTCTGCTCCCCACCTAACTTCCTAACGCAGCTAGGTGTGAAAATTTTGGTGATTTGGACATCTTGAGATGATGCCCAGATCTTGGGAGACCTGTTAGACAAGTGGTTTCATTTCGAAACCAGAAGTGAGCTGTGTCCCCAGACCAGGGGGAAAGAGCTACCCACACCAAAGCAGGGGTTGAGGTTGGGGCCACAGTATCTTTGGAAAGGGAAGAGCCACTGAGGAGCCGCTGGCTGCCTCTATAGGTGGGCAGCCCCAGGGGGAATGGGGGTGGTTGCAGGGCATCCACGGTGTGGGTCTGGTTTATAACCAGCTTTCACTGGGCTCGTTTCCTGCCCTGTGCTCACCCCCAGAGGTATCTGCTTGTGGTTTGGCTTCCTGGCAGGGAGGAGTTTCTGTACCCACTGCCTGTTCTCCAGGCTGGGCATGTGGAAGGGCAGGAGAGAAGTTCCAGGAAAAAAAGCAAATGTATTTTTCTGAAAGAGATCACTTTGCTTTCAAGCTGTCATTTACCTTCCCTGTACCTGAAAGAAATGGTGTTTCTCTGAGCATCAAAACTGAAAAAGGAGTAGTCAGGTTTTATGTGTTTGTTTTTCTTTTTTGAAAAAATAATTTCCAGTTTAAGAAATATGCTAAATGAAGCACCTGCCCTCTCAAACAACCTGGGAGAAAGATAGGCTGCAATTCTGCCTGCTTTCGTTACGGTCCTTGCACTGGCACAGGGGTATCCCTGTTAATTCTGCAGGAAGGATGCTTTTCGTGCAGCAATGAATTCTGCTGAATGGAATTCTGGTGCAGCAAAATCAACATGCAACTTTGGCACTGAAGGTTCATAAAGAAATGTTTGGTGTTGCTGTGAGAGCTGCTCAGCACTGCAGTGGCAGCATCTACTGGGAAGACACTACCTAACAAAACCAGCTCGTTCTTGTCTGCTGTGCAGAAACAGGTGTGTTAAAGAACTGGAGGTGGAATGGTAATTGTGAGAAAAGTGCTAAATTCTCAGAGAAAAAAAAATCTCATTAATGCAGAGGAAAAAAATCCCAACAAACTTTTAAAATTATAGAAATCTTTCTGTCTTAGAATAGCATAATAGGTAAGGTAGAAAAGCTTGAATTGTCCTTATTTAGAACCAGGCAATGGAGTGTAGTTTAGTTGAATGGTTCTGCTTCAGATTTTTGTTCCCTTTATTTTCAAAGCAACATGAAAGGCATAGAAACTTGGGCAAAAGAGAAATGACTGTGCAATCTTCCTTCTCCTTGAGTTCTGCCTTTGTGCGTGACTTATTTCAGTGTTTTCAAAGGTATTGAGGAACAGGATGAAGAAGTGTGCATTTACATTAGTGGTTTTATTCAGATCTGGAATGCATTTTGAAACAGCTCTGCCAGTTGCCTGCACTAAGGTCGTTTGATTTGTGGTACTGAGTGGTCTCAGAGCTGATGAACTCATCTTCTCCTGGACAGAGACCAGCACTCCCATTGCTAATCCAGCACATCAGATCAGACTAAACCATGCCTGAATACATCCCCACTCTCCACCCTCCCTGTTTTTTTTAAATAATGTGGCATTAGGTCCTCAGCACTAAGCATTTATCTCCACATACATCTTTTAATTGCAACACATACACAGCCTTAGGCAATGGAAATGGTTTCAGTTGCTACTCCACTGCTCCCCATCTACATCTTTGGAAGATCTTTGGCTTTCCCTCATTCAGAGTGTTGATAGTAGGTGCCCAGTAAAGCTTTTTTTGCAGGAGCAAACAGCTGTTTAAATAGTAATTATTATTGGTAAGCGTTCATGGTACAACCTATTGCCATCTTTCTCCTGAATATTCAATGTACAAGATTCCCTAGAGAGGCAGGGTCATTAAGGATCTATCTAGATACATCTGCTTTTGCAAGTTTTTCATCTAACTTGAAGGTGGGAATGCAAATTCTGAAACTTGGGGACATCCTGTGGCTTTGTAACACTCTCCAGGAGAGAAGTGCTCATTGAGATGAATAGCTCTCACTCATTCATATTCCTCGTTTACTCATGTAACATTTATAATATGGGTAATGTTCCTCCTTTTATAATAGCTCACTGTGAGTTACAGATAGAACTTAAAATTACACTTATACTTAACTCTTTCAGATGAGGCTTTGCAGAGCTGTGCAAGGGGCAGAGTGAAGCTGCTGTGTTGCAGTGCGAGCCTAGGGAATACTGGGTACTGGAATACTGGTAGATGTGAACACTGGATGTCCTTCAGTGTGCACACAGGGATAGCAAAGGAGGTGGGGACTCAGGCCCCCTGCTCTCCTCTCCCTGGTCCCCCTCCACGCTTTGGTTTGCTCTGGGAGCCAAGCTTCCTCATGGTCCTGCCTCCCACCTCTTCTACCCCTTTCCTGGGTCCTGTCTTTTGGGTGGGGAGCCAGCAGAAGCTGTTCTGGTGATTCAGGGAGGCCATGGTAGAGGAATACTTGTCTTGTGGGTGTCTTGCTCTTACTTCACATGAATCTGGCTCCACATTATTCTTCACAGGTAGGGATACGTGGTTTGCAAACTCCTGGCATGTGACAGGGTAATACTTTTCATGCAAGAGGACACAAACAGCTGTTGTATCTCAAAGGGCACCTCTGCTGTGCCATACAGTTGGATGGTTGGACTCAGTGATCTTAGAGTATTTTCCAGCCTTAATGACTGTATAATGATTCTATGCTTAAAACAGAGGGTTCAGGTGCTGCCCTGTTTATCTCTCGAGCTCTGCACTACCATCCTTCATCTCACCAGATACATACATTTTTACATCAATATCTACAGCAAACATCCTAGTAGAAGTTATGCAGTCCTCGAGTTTCTTCTTTGTTGAGATGTGAACTCTGCTTCAGGGTAGTGTTTTCTGTATTATGATTTTTTTTCCTTTTCCACAAAGTGGCTTCTTTTTTGTCTGTCTGGTTTTGGAGGAAGATGATGGCTGCTTCATGGAATCAAAGCCTGTGAAAAGATTCCTTAGCTAGTCTTCTTAGATGTAAAATTTTCAAGAAATACTTTTCACTGACATTTTGAGACTCCTGCTTTCCTCAATAGCTGTAGCACAAAGGCTTGAAGATGTATTTAAATTAGTGGAGGTCATTAAAATTGTTTTTAAACCATAGAACAAGATTAAATTACAATGTGATGTTAGGGGTCAAAATGGTTGGTAGAAACAGCAAGAGAGGAGAGAGAAAGGAAAAATAAAGCATCAACAATAAAATCAAGTAAATTTGTTTAAAAACAGCTGCTCAGTCCTTACAGTAGATTTTTCAGTTCATCTCTAGGACTATGAATATTGTGTATGTAAAAATGATTTACAAAAAAATATCCACCTTGTTCTTCTTAAGACAAAAAGGAATGACTTGGCTGGCTTCATTGCCAGTATAAATTGGGCAGTAAATATAAGGAAAGTAAATTGAAAAAAATGTGGACAAGATTTTGAGCAATTGTCCCAGTTCAGGAAGGAGTGAGGAGGAGTTTGGGATGGGACTGGCGTAGTGCTGTTGCTTGGGAAAAAGGCTTTTGTTTTCTTCTGTATGTCACGTTGTTAAGACACATATGGGAAATGCTTCTGGCGTGATGGAATGTAGCAGTTTCATGTCCTGCACTGGCCTTTGTCTTAGCAGAAATACAGGAATATTTTCTATTCTGAATTAAAGAAATAAAAAACATCTTTGTTTCCATCTACCTGAATAGGAGTTAGATTGGACCCTTAGTATTTTAAACAGCTTTGTGTTGAATTTCACAACGAGCTTGGTCAAAATTAAAACATAACTTACAAACAGAAATGAAGGCATGGGTGAGGGCATAAATGACAGCTGGGGGAAAAAGATCAGTCAACAAGTTATTATTCTCATCTTCCCTTTCAGTTTTCATTACACATCACCTGATACCTAGGAGGGATCAGTTTGCTCTTGAGAACTGTAGGCACCACCTCAAAACAAAGAACAATACCATGAAATGCAGAAACCCTCTAGCACATGAGTTCAAGATCTTGCTCTAGCCATGGTGTTTGTTTTTTTTTGTAAGTGCCTTGGACAGTGGCACTGTTTTCAAATCCAGAATCTCAAGGTCTGTAAATTGCAGTAAATGGAGGAGGATGATGCAAGCAATTGTAGACACTTAATCTACATTTTACCAACTTATGTAAAAATATATTCAAAAAAGACATTTAAGGAAAAAAACTCACAAAAACCAGCATGGTGTGACAAACCACATTGTTCAAAGAGCATAACTCAATATTTTAAAAGATGAGCTGGTTTTTTAGGCTAAAGAAACATCGACTAGCCTCCCATACAGCGAAATTACTGAACATGCTCTGAGTTAGTAAGAAAACCTAATGTTGTTCTCCCAAAATAATTAAAACATATCTGGAAAGTACTAAGAATCTCTGATTTAAGAAAATTAAATGTTTTGCTCAATTCCAATTTCAGTTGCTCCGTTTCAAATGCAGAAAAGCAACTTAAGTCAACAAATGTCTTTGGAAAAGGAAGGAAGTAGGTCAGAATAACTATGTTGGAAAAAGTCAGATTCCACCTGATTATAAAAAATTATTGAGAGAAGGACTTAATGTCTGCATCTATCAGATTAAAATGAAAAGATGGGAAAATAATGAAAGAATTTTACTACACTATAGTGGGTATTTCTAAAAATTTGAGTAGTGTTGGCATTTTTTTTTTTTTTGTTTAAATCTATGTTATAATTTTGGGGGTGCTTTGTCAGACTGTGTGTGTGGATACAAATAACAGAGAAAAGAAACTTCAAGTGCTAGAATTGGCAAGCTTAATTTAGGTTTCTTAAAACAATCAGTGCTGGTGGTGATGGTAGTAGTTCTCTTTCTGTGTACTCTTTCTAACGTGACTCATTTGTTTGTGATTAAAAATTTAAAGCCACTTCAGGCATCCTGTGAGGATTTTCTGCAAATCTGTATTTGTGTCAACAGGCCCATATGCAATTTTAGCTCGAAAAATGCCTTTGTAAATCTGCCCTCTGGCATCTAGGATGTTAATAAAAGACAAGGTCATGGCCAAAATTTGCCTCTTCTATCATTGCTGCTGTAAATGGGAGATGAGCTTGTACTTTCAGAGCAGAGTTTCGCCTTTAATTGGTGTTGGCTCATCCTGTGTGATCATGAAACATTATAGCAACACATGGGGTTTTTATTGTAATTCCTTTGCAAGGGGCATTCTTGCTTTTTTCCCTTCTTTCTAGATTGCTGGATTGCTGTTTATCAGCTTTGCCCAAAGGAGAATGCCATTTATTCTGTAATGGTTGTTCTCTAGCCTGATGAGTGGATGCATACGATTTGCCCGTTCATGTTTATCTCAGCTATTCAGTGAACCCGTGGAAGGAATTTTGCTAAACCCAGCCTCTCTATCCGTGTGTTTCTTTGGCTTTATTCATGGGGCAATCTGAGACTTTTTTTGTCTGTATTACAAAGGTTTTCATTACACCTTTTCCTCATCTTGTAACCCAAATCTGCCAGTTCTCAGCCAAACCAACCATTCAGAACCGCGCTCTTATCTTTTGAAGGATGTGGAGATCTGAAAATGTGATTTTAGTCAGCTGCTTATTTTGCCTAAAGGTTCATTCTGGGGCTCCACAAAGGGTTTTTTTGATATGTATTTCAAACTACTGATAGGGTTAAAAGGGGACTTGTGTATTTGCAGTATAGAGGAGGAGAAATTGGTACTTTAGGAAGGCTGAAAACAAAGTTGGGAAGTCAAAGAATGTAAGGAAATATTTTGATAAACACTTTTATCTGCTTCTCATCTGTGGTTATGTGGGCCATCTTGTACTTAATTGTGCATCTGGTTCTGGTTTTGGAGTCTGAGGTAAAAGGGCTGTTCTATACCAAAGTGTTTTAGAATTAGTTCCTCCACTCTTTTATTTTGTTCATTGTACAATGGTGTTGTGTGTTACTTGAGGATGAAGACTGTGCTAGCATGACTATGCTGAATTTTCTGAAGGGTAAACTGCTGCATACACCTGAAGCCACACTGAAAATCAACGTGGAAATCCAAGTCAGGACAAGGCAATTTGTTTTATGAGCAGGATGATTCACCAGAAGCAAATGAAAGATCCAAGAGAATCAGTCTGATGTCAGCAGAAGATTAGTAACACATGAGGATTTCTCATAAAAATCCAGTTCTGATTAAATGTTTTTGTTGTAAACAACTGCTGCTGAAATGATACACGAGAAGAAATACCCTACTTCATTACAATGCTTGGAGTCTTTCTCTTTTCACAATATAAATGCACCAATTTTCTTTGGCTTTTATAGCTCTGGCAGATAAAGTGTAGAGGGCTGCTTGAAGGATCACCTAGTTTAACCTTTATTAGCACATGAATGCATGAAACAGTATTAAATAGAAAATAGAAATGCCTGAAGATCATATCAAGTGCTCTGTTTGTATTTACAGGTTGGACTGTAATTTGAGAAGATATTGGATGACAGGTCTTTGTCAGCCTGGCTGTTAAAAAGAAGAGGTTGGCATTCTAGAGGTAATAAAGCAAGAAAGATCCTCTATTTCATTATTTCGATTGCTTTACTTTTTTTCTTAAATATATTTAACAGTTTCTCTCTCTCCTGGAATGAAAAATTGTAAATTCTAAGTGTGTAATTTGGCTTTCATGACATTTTATTCAGTGTCAGAATGTGACAATGCTCATTTGTTTCTACCCTTTGACATGATAAATATGGAAGTATGGGGTATAAATCTTTTTCTGGAGATGTTGTTGGATTAAATCCCCATTGTAATATTCCTTAAAATGGAAAGGTTAATTGTGAGTTGAACACTGTGAAAACATGCAGCAAATACACAGATTTTTTTCAATTTTTATCTTGTATGCTGGGCTCTTGGAATCAACCTGTTGGCTTGAATAAATGTTCTTTATACTGAAATTTGACTGGTGTGGGTAGGTTCTCTAGTGAGGACATTCACATACACAAATTGAAGTTATTTTCTAAAATTCACTGCTAAGCTCCTTTCTTCCTCTTGGAACCCAAAAAGACAGATGTAAAAGAGCAGAAAGGGCTCCCCTATCAGCCAAAGCACATTAGTTTGCGACTCATGCATGATCCAGAGGTGTTGAACAGAAGATTCCTGTGGTAGACACCAGGAACTCATTTTCCATGGGAGGAAAATGGAGGCATTTTCCTGTTCAAATTCCATTTGCTGCAAATAATCTCGTTCTCTGCACTTCCTAATTGTGCATGAACAAAAAAGAAAGGGTGGCCTGTAAATAAACCTTACCAGAAGCTGCAAGCAGGTCGGCCAAATGTAGCTTTGCAGAGGCAATAGGTTTCACAGGGTTTCTGTGCCAAACCAGGTACCACAACTTCTAATCCATATTCTGCTGCAATGTAACAGCCACGTCCCCCTGCTCCATCAAAGTCACCATAATCTTTGTCCCTGCTTTTGTTCCTCGTGTTCAGGCTGCAGGGCTGAGGGCAGTGAGCTGTGAAGCCTCCTGCTGTTGCTGCTTCCATTGCAAGGCGCAGGAATGCTCTGCATCGGAGTGGGGAGGTGGGCAGGGGATCCCACTGTGGGGAGGGGTAAAGGGGGCAGAACTGGCACAAGGATGGGGTCTACTGGACTGTCTGAGGGGGTCTCTTCTGGGACCACAAGTATTTTTGAAAGGATTACGGTACCTCATCCTTGCCACATGCTGTAATTTCCCAAGTGTGTGCATCTAATCACAACTGTCACTTACTCAGATAGATGGAAAAGATTTGAGATTTTTTTTTCCCCAACATCCAATTTTCCTCATAGAGCCACATGGCTCAGAGTAGAAATGTCTGTTTTGTCTAAAAAAAACGGTCTTTTTCTTTGTTAGAGCCTACTCCCTGAGGTTTCTGCCAGGGTGACATGGGCTCGGTTGTGTTTTGGTGGGTTTGCTGTGCACTGTGGCAGGAGGGGAGGCAGCCCGGAGGGGTGGCAGTGGGCACCCAGGGGGCCAGGGCTGGATCACTGGTGGCAGGCAGTGCTCAGGCTGACAGGGTCACCTTTGGGGCTTCACCTTCAGCTCATGCTGAGCTCTCTGTCCTCTCAAAATTGCCCAGATGAAAAATGCTCTAGTGGGAACTTGACCTTTTCCTTCCTGGTCACCAGAAGTCTGGGGGAAACAATAAACTTTTATAGAAACTGTTATTTTCTTGGGAAAAGGTCACTATTGTTTAAAAAAGAGGAATTTTTTTTGTTTGTTTTTACTGGCTTGTTTTGTTGTTTAGTTTTTTCTTGGGGGGAGTGCAAAATACCTCTCTGTTTCGAGGAATGGATCAGTTTGGCATAAATCAAACGGAGGTGATAAGTGGGCTGGGCACTCCGTGAGAGTCATAAGCTTTGGCTGAGGAACAGATTTCTTTGTTTCCATTAAAGTTAGCCAGTTCAGGAATTCCACCTTGTCTTAAATCATTAGTGAATGCCCTCCTCTCCCTCTATAACTTTTAATATTAAAGAAGAAAGCCCAGCAGAGGTTATTTCTGTCTCCTTGGTGGAGGCTGGGGGTCTTAGAGAGATAGACAGTCCTGTGTGAACTGGCCCCAACATACTTATTGCTTGAGCTGGTTAAGATAGCTTTTCATACAGCACTGAAGTATTGAAGAAACTGTCAGAAATTTTGTTTTATGTTAGTTGACTGCTGAAAGTCTGAATTTTGAGAGTAAAATGAAACCAGAGCCACTGAGAAGTCATGAAATGTTCAATATGTTTTCTCTTTCTGTGTTTTGACCTTGTCAATGTAGAAGGTCTTCAATAAATCACAGAACTCAAAACTTGAGCTTTTGGGGACTAATTCTTAATTACTTAGTGCTTAGAGCCTGAATTATTGTCTTTCCTGAAAAACCTCACAAATGTCAAGTTTTAAAAAAGAGAGTATGTGGTGGACATTTGAGGGTGATACCACGTGTTTTGCATGTTAAACAACACGATAAAACATAATGCAACTTAACTATGGGATGGCAACAGGTTTGCCAAAAATAACTGTGCTAGTTGCAAATGAATCTCACCAATTTGTTCCAAACTAGGCTGGAGCACCAAAGTATTTTAACCAAAGTCCAGAGAAGAAAACAACCCTTGGATGAGTTAGAAACATACAAAAAAAATATAGCATGATACGAGGGGTTGGTTTTTTTTGAAACTTTTTCAGAACATCTCTTCTCTCAAGCTATTAACAACACTGTGATTGGTTAAATGTGGACTTGATAATCTTAAAGCTCTTTTCCAAGATTAACCATTGTACAATTCTGTGATGACTTGGTCTTGTCAGAGGCATCTTCTCTGTCACAAATGCCATTTCAGAAGCAGTGTCAAACAGTTGCAGAGTACTGTCATTATTCAAACGTCCATAAAAACAACCTGGTTTTATAAGTGAATATAGAGAATCCTGTAGATAAAAAATGAATTGGAGAGTGACTAAACAAATTCAAAGTCAAATGGATCTTTTTGGTGCAGAACCATTTTACGTTGTTCATGGCTCTTATTTAGATAAAATCTTCTGTGCTTATGGACAATGCTGTGTGATTGTAGGGCTGCAAGAGCCATGGTGCTGCCACGGGGATGAGCAGCACAGGCAGCCCAAAGCATTTCATGGCACCAGTGTTTCCTATAAATTAGGTGTGCTGCATTATATTTTATTGACAGGAAACAGCTAATTTGTCTCAATGCATCTAGCTCTTGATTTTGTTAATCTGCAAGATGCTTAAACAAAGAAGCATATATATAACATTATGTCAAAAGGATAATTATTTCTGAAAGGGTATTGCTTACATATGAGATGCTTTAGTGTTTCATGTAGCAAGCAATGGAATAATTATCAAGGCTGTACATAATCAGTATCTCAGAAGGGGATAAAAGGCAATGACTTTTCACTGTCTTCTTGAGAAAAAACATTATGCATATANNTATATATATATATATATATGTATGTATGCACTTCATCCTGTCTTTAGTTATTTTTTTTTAGTGCATTTAATAATAGTATTTAATATTCTGTCAAATTCCATCCAAGCAGTTAGCAGACATTAATTGAGATCCATGGTCTCACACCTGTCACTTTGATGAGAGATGGTGGAGTGGAAATGGAGAAAAAACGAAGTGTCTGACAGCCAGAGAGGAGGGTGTCCCAGGGTAAGCAGTGTGCTGAGAGTCTGCCTGTGATCCCTTCCTGGTGCTGCTGGCTCTGAGAGCTCTACTGCAGCTTTTGCAGTTTTCCTTGAGGCTTCCCTACCATATTGCATTATGAGGAGGCTTTCATTGTCAAAGAGACCAGCCTGGACAAGGGCACTCCAAAGGCTCAGCAAACAGAGTGTAGAAGAAGTATCCTTTCTATTTAAAATATAATGAAGGATATTTCATAGATTTCATAGAACCATAGAAAGGCTTGGGCTGGAAGGGACTTTAAAGATCATGTAGTTTCCACCTCCAGTGACTTCTGCAAGTGCAGGGCTGTTGGCATGTTTCCCTGAGCCAGACAGGCAGTCATGAATTATAGGAGAGCACCAGAAATTTTCCTCCAAATCCAAGAACAGACTCCAGACCCCACATTTTCCTTCCCAAGGCTTTCAGTCCAAGCCTGTGGTTCTTGGCTGGATGGTGAAGCCTTCAAGCTCCTGTTGGATCAGTGCTGCTGGTGCCACAGAGGGAGTTTGAAATTGGTCGTTTAAAGCTGTGCCTGTAGTGCTGGGGCACTGACTGCCAGTGTGAACCTGCCCAGGGCACTGACACTGGAAAGAGCTCAGAGCTGCTGAAAAGTCTGACCTCTTTAGCAGAGGTTGTGGCACCCAGCTGAGTGAGAGTGAGCAGCATCTCCTTAAACTTCTTGCAGGTTACTTTGCAAATGAACATCTGCCCAGCTTGAACCGTGTTCAAAAGTTGCCCTTGTCCTCCGGGAAGCGACCTGAAGCTACAGGTGTGAGGGGTCCAGCCAGGGCATTGTGGTCTTAAGCCAGGTGGTCACTGGTTAATTTATCACAGCAGCAAGGCAGGTTGGGAGCCTTGCCAGGCTGGCTTCTGGTCCCAGATCTCAGGCTTAGGCCTAAATGGCAAGATAGATGTGCCATGGAAAACCAGGCCTATCTGTGTTTGATAGGTAATGCTGCAACCCAGCTCATGTAAGACCCTGAACTGTGAGCAGGCACTATGACCACCCAGCATATTGAATCCAGCTGCAGTGGTGGAGTCACTTGGAATCAGTATAATCTCCTTTCTTCATCTGATAGATTTGACAAAACTCCTTCTAAAAATACAGGCAGCACACTCACATGAACCTCCTCCCCTTGCTAAGGCTATCCATGATCTCTGTAGCCAGAACATATGGCAGATGACCCAGATAGCCTATAGCTGTCCCATACTTCCATCTACACCTAAATTGTAGGTAGACCTAAATGTAGTTGGGCTAGCAGATTATAAATTAATTATATAAATAAATAAATAAATAATTAATTATGTAATTTATCATTGCATTATATTATTCTAATATATTATTTATTAATAATAATAAATAAGCACATACCTAGAAAACAGATTATGCAAATGAATACTATACAGCTGGGCTAATGTTACAAGAGTAATGCTTGTCAGTCAGCCAAAACCACTTTTAGGTGTGGATAGCAGGTATGATGTTTGCAGAGCAGATGCTGCTTGTGTTGAGTGAAGCTGTCTCCAAGTGCCTCTACAGTACAGACAGGCACAATCATCTGATTCAGTTGGGATTAGGACTGTGTAATTTAGTACTGTAGAGAGATGAAAAGATTTTTAAAAGAATGCTGCCTGTTAGTGGAAGGGATAAATTGGAAGTGCCGCTAAAAAGCTTTGGGTTTTGCTTTCAGATACAGAGAAAGGACACTGTAGAGAGAATTCACCTCTTAATCTCTGACTAGTAGAGAACCTGGCAGAGAAAATTAAACTGAATACTGTGGTCATTTAGTTAGTGTTTTGCCAGCTGAGGTTGTCTGGTTATCCAGAGATCACATGCATATTCTTTCTGTTTGTAAAAGCTTTCCTTAAATAATGCAGCCAGGTAATCAAGCCTCACTCTAGGATACAAAAATATTTATAATTGCTTTTCTATGCTTCATAACTTTGCTAAAATTTAAGAGTTTATATTGAAAACTTTCACTGCCAAAACATGTGCACAATTTCTATTCTGTGAAATAATTTGCCTGTTTGCAAGAAAGAGAGGATAGCCTTGCTCAGGTAGAGCTTTAGGGCAGGGCAGGAAAGCTGGGTGAGGAGCAGGGCTGGTGTCAGGATCTGTCCCTTACTCTCTCTATGAAAACACCCCTGAAAGACTGAAGTTTCTGCTGTCTGACTTCATTCTGTGTGCAGAATGCTCATTGCGTGTGATGTCTGTGATGGAGAGGGGCACGGGAATGGGAAAGGGAAGGGTGGGGATGAGGAAGCAGGAGGCAGGACTGAGCCCTGCAGCATGAGGGCGGGGCTCAGGTGGGCCTGAACCCAAGGCATCAAGAGTCACAAGGTGCCAGGAGGGTTGAATCTGGTCTGAGGAATAGAATAGCTCAGAGTGCAAGGGCAAAAATTCACTTGCTGCCATTGTGGAGTGTAGTTCCTTTTGCTAAGGAACCAGAGCGGCCATTTGCCATTGTCATCTTTGTGACACCTATGCAGGGGATTATTCCTGCCTGAGGGTCCCTTCAGGGCTATAAGCATGAAACCTGGGAGCTTCCTAGCCCCTTCTTCACTTGTCCTAAGGGTTTTCTTACAGCACCAGAAGGAAGTATGGAACTAGAAAAAAATTTTCAGTTTTGAAGTTGCCTGTGCAAAGCTGACTTCACAATCCTGAATGGTAACAAGTGCAATTTTGGGTTACCTGCTCACCCTTCACAAACAGGGTTTTCCACAGAGCTGTAAATAGTTCAGGGTTCATGGGCTGGGGGATGTGTCACAGCTGTGGGGAGAAACTGGCACCTCCAGGACCTCTGCATTATTTGCTGCAGTAACTGGGAATCTGTGCAGTGAATAAGATGGAACAAGAGGAAGTCTCCTGGGATGGGCTGTTAAATACTGCCCTGGAGAACTTTCTTTTCTTCCTGATGTGCTGGAATTCCATTGGGACTTAAATCACATCTCTTCACTGACATTTCTCACAGGTGATGCCTATGTGTTCTTCAATTTCTGGATTTCTTATCTGAGCCCTTCAGTCTGACTTATTGAAATGAAATGAGGAATGCTTGTAGTTTCCAATGGAGACCAAGAAACTCTGCTTTGCTGTGGAGAAATGTAGTGTAATAAAATGTCTGGTTCCCTAAGAAGGTCAAACTATAAACTTTTCAAGTGAGTTAGCCCTGTTGACATTAATCTCTGTGCCTCGAGCCTCTATTTGTAAAATGGGTGTAAGAAAGTTTCCTCATCTCACAGGACATTTGGGAGAGCAAAGTCATTGTTCTTGGGAAAATGCTCATATGCTGAGGAGTGGTAGGGAGGTGGATAATTCTGTCTTACAATGGAATTCGTGTAACTTGTAATAAGGGTGGCATTGTGGAGAACTGAACAAAAATGGAATCAATATAGGGAGTTAACAATGTATTTTGTCATATCCCCAGTGGGGAATATCAGGTGAGCAGTGATGCCCGGTCTATTCTGTGTAAAAAGGTCAGGAGCGTGGTAGAGAGGATGGTTTATGCAGTTAAAAGATACCACAACATGTGATGGAACTAAGCCAGGTGTGGAGGAGCACAGCCCTGCCTCACCAGCTCCGTGCTTGGCACTGTCCCTGGGCTGTGGATGTGCTGCACAGCACAGCACCCACTAAAAAGCACCAAAAGGAAGTGCAAGGAAGATGACAACAAAATGTCGTCAGCAAAGCCAAGCGTCCTCACCCTCGGGTGCTTTCTGCCCTGAAATGCATCTGCCCAAAGGTGCTCCTGCACTCAGAGCCAGCAGGCTCTGGGAGCTCAGGTACCAGAGGAGATGCACACATATGGCAGGGCTGAGGTGGAGAATTAATTTGCAATTCAAATGTAGTTACTGAGGTAGATAAATTTAATTATTTAGAGACATTCAAGCCAGATTTCTGAGTGCCACACTCATGTGTATTTGTCAAAAACGATCATTTGCTTCATTTACTCTGCAATGATTTTCATATTTTGAATTGTCACCTCAGCTCTTAAAGCTGTGATATATGGCTGGCACTGAAATATCTGAGGAACTCCAGACAAAGAGTAAATACTTGGGAACGTGGCCGAGGCTGTTCTTGCTCCAGTATGACAACGAGCAGGCTGCATTTCTTAGTGCTGGCCGTCAGAGCTAATACACACCACCATCTGCCAGGTGTACATGGGGAGAAAGCCAGATTTACCATCGTGCCTAGGTGTATTAACTGTGTGGAGGAGGCCAGGAACAAAAGCCATACATTACAGAAGCTGAAGCCTCAGCAGCTGAATTCCCTGTGAGGTAGTGGGGAAATCTGGCTCGCCTTATTTACCTCGGTGATTTCATTGAGGTGAACTTTCATGAGAAAGGCAGGAGGGAGCTGTGTGGGTCTGATGAAAGATACAGAAAGAGCATGCTTAAGACAGAGAAGGAAATTGCAACCCTTTGGTAGGGCAGAAATGGAAAGAAATTGGGAGTAGATGTGCAGAAAATTTTCTGAGAGCATACATTTCATTTTAGTCTTTTCAGATGCATCACTGTGAGCAGTACACAATTTTCAGCCCGGGCAGATCTGGCCCTAGCATGTCTTAGAGGCTTTTCAAGTGGAGTGGCACACTGCAGCTTCAGGCTCTCTGCTCCTCATGATTAATGCATCCTGCTTTCTGTGTATGAGGAACCTCGAGCTGCACAGGTACATCACAGACACATAAACGGGAAGAATTCAGAAAGGATTTTTCTCACAACCCTGGTGGCTGAAAAATACAGAAATTTTTCCTTCTTTTCACCTGACCTCATATCTTTGGTGTACTCTATTTGTCCCAAAATAAGAAACCTGCTTGTTTTGCATTTTGAAGGGTAATTCTGCTTTACAACATGACATTTTATGACTAATAGAGTATTTCTGGAAAGGGTCTTATTGTGCAAATCAAAGATATGCTTTTACATCATAACCAAAAATATTGTGGGACAGTGTCCTTAAAAATAATATTTATTCTATATTTTTATTTTATCAAATTTGTTTTCTACCTGCTGTACATCATTGTGACACATTCTTTTGTTAAAAGAACTCTAGAGGGAAATATTAAGTTTTCTTTCCTTATATATTATGTGCTTGGACACCTTGACTTTTAAAAGGGAGACAAATCCTTGCTCTTTTTAGGGCCTAGATATAGATATTTTTGATTATATAGGCCACTCAGGAATATATCTGAATTTGTTCTCTTGCTCAGGTGTACAAAGCACACAGCACGTGAAACTGTAAGTCACTCCCTCTGGCTAATCAACGTGATTGTATATTATCTGTCTTCCGATCCCAAATGAGACATACAGCCCACAAGCCTGATGGCTCCCTATGGATCATCATGGCTCTGGTATCTAGACTGATGTCCAAATGAAGAATCATTAGGTTTTTGCAGAGGTCTTGAAGACCTGAGCCTGTTACATTTCAGGATGTGCTTCCCAGCATTAGTGTTTCTGACTCAGGCTGATGCACGCAGGGGGCAATGTGCTCCTCCCCGTGTCCCAGCAGGCAGGCAGGGAGGCTGGCAGCTGCTGGGAGCACTGCTGCAGTGTCCCTGCTGTCACCTCCTCGCTGTGCAGCGCCTGAGCTCACGGGGTGGAAACCACATGTCTGGGAAAAAGTGGGGCTCCCCTCGGGCATCTGCGCCACTGGGGTGGGACAGGGCAAGGACAGCCTGGCAGCCCGACCGCCTCCTTCAGAGGGCCTGGGCTGGGCTCCCCGAGGGGGCAGGTGCTCTGTTGTGTCCCTGTTCTAGAGTATAGCCCCACTGGAGATAAAATAAACTGCGAAGTTGTGCATCTACACCTGCGAGCTCAATGGAAAGGTAATAAACAGGCATCCCCACGAACTCCAGAAACCCTCTGACCACCTGCCACTCCTTCTGGATTGTCGTGGCTCTCATCAGCTGCCTGCCCCTCCTGGTGCCACTCTGTCCCCCTGTGCTCACCCACAGCCCTCCACCACCATGATCACCTGAGTTTCAGGTCTAAAAGGAGACTTACTCACTCATTTGCTCTTGTGGTGACAACATTCAGGTTTTTTGTCTAAACTGCCAGGAAACCTTTGAACTGGTTCCACTAGTGAAGCATTTGTCTAACTTTTATGTGACACTATTACTTCCTTGTCTGGCCCCTGTTTGCAGATGTCTCATCAGACCCACCGAGTGGATGGATAGAAACATCACTGGTCCAAGAAACGTGGCCTCAGTGTGATGATTCAAGCATTTGAGTACTCACTTTTTATGTGATACCTTGTAAGTCTGAGATATTGAAATGATTGAGTAAGTTTGGGCTGCTCATAAATTTTTCAGTGTCCTTTGCAAAGGATGGGGGAGAGGCTAGGCAGGCCTGGGTTGCAGTTAAAGGAAACAGAAAAAACCACTATTAATAGGTAGTAATGAGGTGCTGATTTACTAATTTATTTGATTTTGCTGTACCTCTAGTGTGCATTAGGTCTGATGAATTAATGAAATTTGAATGAGTTTACAATATTTTTCAGATAAGACCAGTCCTTGCACAGAGAAAAAAAGAAATGCAAGATGTAGTATTCAATTATGCAAGAATAGGGAGAAAGTACAGAGCAGCTGACTCAAGGCACATAGACTGAGTGTTGGACAATGCTGTGGTGCTGCCAATCTATCCTTTAATGATTATTTATTAAGAACAGACAATATGTGAGCTCTCCCTCACTGGCTTCTCTTCAGCTGGATGCCATCAATACAGGAAGGCTAACAACAGTGGCTTTGGGATAGACATATATTAGAAAGTGTGTTAGCAGCTACAAAAAGATGGAGAAATGGTACAGGTATGCAAAGAGTATCGTATTTACCTTTTCTTCAATGAAAACAGCATGGATTTGAATACTGCTCTTGCTATTGATTCTTGTTGGCTTCATTGAGAGGTACATGCAGTCAGGGACATGGAGTTTGATTTTATGTGGCTAAACATTTAAGCAAAGCTGTCAGTGGCTTTTCAAGGCAAAAATTCAATTGCTGGGATTTTGATATTGCTATCTATTTTCTCAGAATTATTTTAAGATCTGGTATTTTCCCTGCCTTTTCCCAATACCCTTGGTTTTCTTCACTGTTTCTTCCTTTCTACTGAGGGCATCTCTATATTTTGACTTTTTATTTCCTGCTTTTTTTCCCGTTCCACTTACTTCTTTGACTTTTTCCCCCTCTCCTGTTAATCTCTTTTCTCTCCCTGCATGCTTACTGTTCTTTCATTTGCCCCTTTTTATCTCCCCCATGCAAGTTCTCTCACTTTTACATTAATAGGCCAGCCACAAGCAGTCAGCAGTTTAAGCTGGCTTTTTATGGCAGTAAAGAGAACGAGCCTTTCCATTTGTGAATAAAAATATTCTTGATAACTTTGGATGACTTCTTCTAGCAGTCTGAGATGGTGAAAGAGTAAGTCTGAGGTGAGCTTCTGGGGAAGACAATTCTGCAAAGTCAAATGCTGCAGTGTATATGTCATTCTGCATTCTGAAAATGTTAAAGAAGGAATTTGAAAGAGCTGGACACACTAAACTTCTAATACTTCTGATGTGTCTCCTTGTCAAGTGCCTCTAGCAACACAAACATTTCATTGTGTTGTTACCAAACCCCTTAACTGTCTGCACTGAAGTCACAAGAAAATTTATAGAACTGCCTCTGTGTAATGTGATTATCCAAAGATCTGACTGCATCTGGAAAAACAACTGCAGTTCAGACTTTCCTTCCTATTCAAAATTTGCTTGCTGAAGGACCTTGCCTGTTCTCTGTCATCATTGCACATTCTCAGTTTGTTACATGACAGGAACAACGTCTCTTGTGTTAGCTGGTCTGTCTGGCACCCCTAAGCTTCATGACAGAGGTGAATTGAAAGTTCTCCACACAAGAATTTAATTCTCTGTTCCAAGGAGCAGGAGGAGTTCCATGGACTGTACCCAAAATGGTGGACACGGTGGCAATTTCCTTCACGTAGGAACTATTAAAATGAGATTCAAAACTAAGGTCATAATCCTTTGCCCACCTCTTGTGTGCAAACCAAGTGCAAGCACATATATAATACACACTTGGACTGAATGACTTTAAGGGTATTTTCCAACCTAAAGTATGCCATGCTTCTATGATAATGTTGACTAAGAACAGACAATGGGAGAGATAGGGAACATTACCAGCAGAAATGGGATGCCTGAAGGAGTGCTTCTTCTCTCTCCCTGGGTAATCTTGCTTCTCTTCAGCCAGCTGATTTGGAAAGTGGGAGCTCAAGAGGGTCCTTAAGTTAGCACTGGCAGTAATTCCCACTGGCCAGCATAATCCAGAGGCCCACATCAGATCCAGATGCTCAGATCCCCCTCCATGGCATCAGCGGACAGAGAGATATCCTGCAGAGCCTGTTGAAAGTGGGACCTTAATTCAACTTGAAGGAATCTTTGCCCTGAGGACAAGAGGAATTTGGTGGGACCCCGGCCACATGAAAACTGAATTGTGGAGCAAAGCAACTACAGTGAAAACACACTCACCTAAGGCTGTATTAATATAATTTTGAATAATGAATATGTGAGAGGAAACCAATTTTCTTTTAAGATATCGCACAAACAGAAGAAATATCAGATAAATTATTCATTGTGAATTATTTGCATAGGCTGATAGGAACTCATTAAACACCGAAAGACTGATTTGCAAGAAAGAAATGGAGAAAGTATTTAATCTGGTATTTCTTGTCTCCTAAGCTTCCAATAATTGTCTATCTAGCAAATTAATTTGTCTCTTTCTTCTGTTGTTATTCTGTACTTCATGGACCCTTCTTATTGAATGTTTTACAGAAGAGATTCTCTGTGAGCTAAGGAGCTTGAATTTCACAGATACATATTAAAGTGCATCAGGAAACAGTGGAAGACATCACATTTTCTCCACTTATTGTGGCTGAATTGCTACAAATTTTAAATTGCCATACTTAAAAGTATTAGCTACAGATACATAAATCTCCCATTTTTTTTAACACATCCCAGCCTTTACAGGCCAGGAATCCAGATTTTATTATAAGTAACATGACAAGCAATTCAAGGTGCCTCTGTTTCTGAATACACAATCTGAGGCAATTTAAAGGGACATAGCTTGGGGCAACCTAAATTACTGTACCATGCTTGAGTTGGAATATGTTGGATTTTTGTAAAAAAAAAGGGCTGAATCAGTATCTAGGTTGTTTCAAGCAGTTTTTTGTGTGCCCTCTTCTTTAAACCCTAAATCTAAACATATATCCACAGCCAGCCTAGGCATATTCCCAGTGCATGCCTATTTTTAGAATTAGGATATACAAATTGGCTTATATTTGCTGCAAATTAAACTGATTGTGTCTTGTCCCACCTTCAGGGGACAAAAGAAACATTTGATACCTGTTCTTATATATGCTCTTCACACAGAAAAATGTTATTGTGGTTCTCAAATTCATCTTTTCTAGAATAAGCAGGCTTTCCTGAAGAAAGTGCATTTTTCTGACTCCTCATTCTCGTTGAATTCCGTACTCTTTCCAAGTGTCATGCCCACAGTGTTCAGCTGAAGATTCATCACCTCTAAGGAGAACAGAAAAAAAGTCTTCCATGTCTTCTGTATGTGATTCTTTTAATAAATTGGGTAAGGATTAGATATGGTGGCTTTGTAGCATTGTCTAAGTTTTTATTCACTGCGAAGCAGTGACCAAGTGCAACCTGATACTCTTCTGCAAAACTTTTTCCATACTTTGTGTTTGTACCACCAATTTCTCTTTTCCCTATGGACTTGCCTTTTCTGAATTTCTTATAGTTGATTTCACATCATTCTTTCAATGGTCTGAGTGTGTTTTGACTCAGTTCTTAGCCTTCAGAATTCTTCAGTTTTTCCCAACTTAGATATATTAATAAAGCACTTAATGCTTTATTAATATATTGTTTTGTACACTCTCCATGCAGTGAAAACACTGAATGGAGCTGGCCCTGAGCAGCCCATGTGGGACCTCCCTCTCATATGTCTGCTAAGAGTACCACTGAGTGCACCAAATGTGAGCATGCACACACACGCAGTGCAAATGTAGAGATGGATTTGAAATTTGACCTTATAATTCCTATTGTACCACAATTACTCTGGGGTTTGAAGACAATTAAATTTCAGAAACACTTCTCTTTTTTCAAAATAGTGCCCTTTGGCATTGTAATTGCTTTGTATTCAAAGCACAGACCAAAACAGCTTCCGCAAAACCCATTACGGTTCTGTAATCATTGGAAAAAATAATGATGTGGCCTCTCCACTCATTATACTTACACTAAACTCACAGTACCTCTTTGGTAAAAATTAGTAACATGCTTGGCTTTTGTTTCCTCTGCAGTATTTTGGATATTTGTCATCAGATCGTCTTCCTCCATTTCTTGTGGTTTATTGAGGAAAGGAGAAAAATGATCATTTTGCCAGAATTGTGAATTGCTTTCCTTTGCCAATGGAAATTGTGTTGGCTTAGGCCACAGGGGAATGGGCTGAGCTCACCCTTTTGCATAGGAATCTCTTATGTGCGTGTGTGCAAAACAAATGAGGATGAGAACAAACAAGGAGAGAGAAGGAGGGTGGCATTGCAGGAGGGCAAGGTGCCAGAAAATCTTCCTGGGAAGAAAGACAGAGATGTTGAAATGTGTGTTGTGACTCCCAGAGGAGAGGGGGACAGTCCTCCTGGAGGTCTGCAAAGCAGAGCCTTTGTGTGTTACAGAGACTTGGTGGGATAACCCACGGGTCCTTAGGCAAATGGGCAGGACCTGGCTCCCTGCAGAGCTCTGTCACCTCCCTGTTTTGAGGGCATGTCAGAGTTTTGTCGGTTCTTTGACTGTAAGTGGAAGACCTTTTTTCACTTTCCTTTTCCCCCCAGACTTTGTAGCTGAGGGGAGAGCCCAGAAATTAGAAACCCTTTGGTGTTTCATTACTGGTACATTGATGGGAAAATGCAGTCCTTTAGACAGTGACCTAGTTAAGGCTCCTACTTCTGCAGAAATTTAGTGTTCCCACCTAGTCAGCTCATAGCAAATGCCTGGTAAGTAGTTCCTTTTCTCTTCCACACTCTAAGGAAGGTTGTATCCCTCTCTTTGCAGGTGTAATTCAATTCAAACAAGAACTGCATATTCCTTGCTAGTTATTGCCTAGTTCCCAGGCACTGACTGAGTCATTGCCTTCCCATCAGCCTTAACAGGAAGTTGCATAATGCTGCAGAGACACAATGAAGAAAGGGATATTTTTAAACGTGTGCTTTATTTTTATTTTTTTTTAAACCTGTATAAATAAATACAAAATGACAAAGAGGTTCATGTTTACTAAACATTGCATTTGATTGTATGACATTACACAGTGTGTGTCACAATAGTTCACCTTGTAATTGTGTCCTTGTAGCTGTTGGTGCATAATTCTATAACTCATAGGATACAATTAGTCCTGAAGCTGTATCCAGCCACCCCTTTAATGGAACCCCTGAGTACTTACAATTGCAAGAGTGTATTAAGGGAGCGCTTGAGTCAACTGGCCAAAACTAGGGAATTTCATAGGAGAAGTCTGGCATAGCAAAAGGAGAAGGTAATGGGAAGTGTAGGATAGATTCTTCAGAAAAGAAAAAGTAATAAAGGTTTGGAGCATTTTTATTTCTGTTTTTTGTCCCCTTAGTGGTTAACAGAAACATAGTGGAATTAACCAAAGTCAGCAGAAACCACAGGCTTATTTAGGAATATGATTTTTTTTCATGCTCACTGAGAGCAGGCAAATGGACAAACCATGCATGATCAGTTTTTACCTGATGAGCTGGTTCATATTTGAAAAGAGTAAAAATATACTCAACCACTTGATGAAATGCTGGTTCTCCAAACTACTTACCATCCTCACCTAGTGAAGGTCAACTGCCAAGGTTTTATAGACATTCTCTGGTCATGATTCGCTTGCTTGCTTCTTTAAATTGCACTCCATGTGCTTTTTCACATTCATTCTCTCATTCATTCTCTTCAAAAGGCTTGAATAGAGCTACTTTACCTTCACATTTTGAACTTACAAAAGTATTTGCTGCAAATAATTTTTCAATTCTGTTTGGCTTGTTTAAAGCAAATTGTTTTCAGGTAGGTTAGAATTTTGTATAGATTTTTCCCATTATTCTGTGAAATACATATACTTTGTAGGTATTTTAGGAGTGGGAGTAGCTGTAAAGGGTGACCTTTGACTACTTGAGATCTGTGGCTGGCAACCTGAGTATGGTTTATATTTGGTCAATGGCTGAATGTATATTAATAATAACTATGTCTCAAAAAACATTTACAGATTTGAATGGAGAGTGAAAGCCATGGATCTGCTGACCTTACAAATAAGCCATAACAAGAAGTTAAAAACTGTAAAAGGATTTTTTTGACGATCTTTCCCTGACTTTATTTTTCCTGCATCAGGAGGTTTTCGGTAACATTTAGCCGATTCTGCATTCAAATCTGTTTCCAGAGAAGTCCAATGTTTGCTACTGTTTGCATTTGCTACTGCCTTGATGTCTTTTCTCAGCTCACATCCAGCCTCTCCTCTCCTGAACAGAAGGTTTTGCAAATGATTTTATGTGCTTTGAGTTTGTCAGACTTGAAGACTTCTCCTTTCAGAATAAAGGTAAAAATGTGAACTTTCTTTAAAAGAAGAAGACCTAGTCTTTTCTGCTGAAAATTTCAAATTCAGCAACTCTATTCACCTCTCCTCCCCTTCCCAATACTTTATTTCCACTGGGCAACATGGTGTCAAGGCAGCAGTTACACTCTGCTTGGACTATAGTGAAAATCTACAGTTCTGCCTGGCTTGGGAGTGGAATAGTGAGCACCTTTTAAAAATTTGGTAGTGGAAAATGAGGCTCACAAAATTACTGGTAATTGAGCCTCACAAAACTAGCTGCCACTTAACTGAAATGATGGGACTTTTGCTTTCTTTCCAGTTCTCTCCTTCCACTGTGGCCACCTTCATTTCCAGGTGTACTAACAGAGAATAGAGATGGCAGGTGTGGAAACCTTCTTCTGGAAATAGAAGAGCTCATATTTAAAAAGATTGGTTTGTTCTGAACAAAGTCTTTTTCACCAAAAAAGGTATCTCAATAAAACTTGCAATATGAGTGTCAGAGGGGCTGTGTGGCATGAAGCTAAAGGCTCAGGCCTACCAAGCTTTGGAAAAGCATCAGCATAAGGATGCCTGGACAGCATCCATACCACCTCTAGTGCTTAGAGAAACCACAGTGTACCACAGAGGCCAATTTTTCTTATAAGCTTTTAAAATACATTAAAAATTGGAATGTCCTCTTTTGCACAGCTCTCTGATGAAGGAGGAACAACTCTTTGCCTTGCCATGGCTCAGGTATGGGTTTCCTGTGCTGGTCTGTGCTCACGTCTGTGTCTCAGGTCCTTTGTCGCTCAGACACTGTCAGAGGGATCATCTGCCTTGAAGGCAGACTGATAAAATGAAACTCAGCCTTTGGCTTCCAGGCGAAGGGGAGAAGAGTTGTCTAGAATGTGCTGGGTGGCTTAAAATTTTTTTTATTAGCTGTAATTCCTGAGAAGTCTGTGGACAGGTGCTGATGAACACAAAGAGTAAATACTTCACTGAAGTATTTTTCCTATAATTTTTCCACTTCTCCCTTACCCAGGTTCCACAGCTTAAAGCTCTGTTGGTTGTAATTATCAATAATTTAAAACTCTTACCTTCTTTTTAGTCTGGTTCTGGAACAGACCACCTGAAGAGCTCTCCAGGGCTGTGAGTACATTTAGGAGGTTTTCTGTCTGGGGTTTCATGGAGTTCTCTACAATAAATTTAGGCATCTTTCATCTGAGTTGATTTTTTTTTCTCCCTTGACTTTACAGTTTCCAATATGTGCTTGTCATTTCTACCTGTGAAATGTTCTCCATGAATTTATTATTTGCTTCTCACTTCAAATATTTTGTATTCTGAGATTCTGGCTTTGTAGCATATGCTGGGCAAAAAAACCAAAAAACAAAAAAAAGGAACTCACTGATGTTAGCAATCTTATCCATAATTCTGAAGTCACATATCACTGCTCCACATTTCCCTTTTCTAAGCCAAATTATTTTAATCTTTTTCTGCAAATTAGATTCTTCAGGTTTGGTATCACCACTGACTGTGAGGCAAGAACTCTTCCTTTGATGGAGAGGTTTGGAAAGTGTTGAATGAGCAGTTTAATTGATATTCTCTCTCTCTCTCTCTCTCTCATATCTCTCAATTTCTGCAAATTCCATATAATAAATCTGCTGTATTTAATATCACCATCCTCACAGATGGTGATATTAAATATCATGTGATGTCCTGACAGTGAGCTTTGGATGCTTTTCCTTGCTAGATCTAATAGTGTTAGGTCACTTGTGTATATCGGAGGCATGTCAGGTCGGCAAAATGATGTTGGTTGTCCTGTGACAGCCATTGTAGCCACCCTTCCAGTAAGATCCAAGATATTGACAGAAAAGCTCCCATGAGAGGGAATAATGAGCAGAAATAATCCTGAAATTATAATGTGGCCACTACCTCTGGAGCCAACACCAGGAGAGGCTTGGCAGAACCCCAGCTCTCTTGCAAAGAGAGGTGTGATCTACTGATTGTGAAACTGTCAATAGACAGGTTTGGAACAGCCTGCAATAGCACACAGAGAGGAAAGAAAAGAGAAATTCAATTGCAGATGGATGTCCTTGAATCAGGAATCACCTTAAGAGAGCTGTAATTTCCCACTTCTTGCTGTAGGTTATGTGCCTGAGGGCTCCTTTCGTCCACAGAGAAAACTGATCACACCTTCAAAAGAAAAGAGAAAAGAAAAGAAAAGAAAAGAAAAGAAAAGAAAAGAAAAGAAAAGAAAAGAAAAGAAAAGAAAAGAAAAGAAAAGAAAAGAAAAGAAAAGAAAAGAAAAGAAAAGAAAAGAAAGAAAAGAAAAGAAAAGAAAAATCCTTCCAACACACAAGTATTTTATGAGGAAGGTATGGCTATTTCAGGACCCTTGAAGTCCGCTGCTCTTCTCTAAGTAAGAGCTGCAGTAAAATAGTGAGGGTCAATTTGTCATTTTTCAGTAAGCTACAAGACAGAATCCATGACCGATCTCTTTTCCTGTATGATATTTTTAATATATCATGTTAAATTCTCCAGCTCTGGGCTCCAGATTACATTATAAATTATATCTTCCTTTTATTCCAAAACAATGAGGTACTGCATCTATATTTGAAATCATATAATTAGGCAGCTGTGATTTTTTATTTTCCTTCTATGGACAGATCCTGTCTTTCATTAAACAGACTTAATATACATTACAGCTGCTAGTCTTATATATGTTCATATGATTTTTATCACTCTCATACTAGCTTAGACTTTCCTTTCCTTTGCAACACAGAGGTTTTTATATAATTTCTTTCTCATCCTCCTGATACAATAAAACCTGAGTTTTATCAATAGCTCAGCATTTCTGCAGCTAGTTTCTTTGTTCCTGAACTCCTCACCAAACTTCTCTGTTGCTCCTCCCCTGCTGATCCATTACTAATTTCAGTACAGACAAACTATTCTGCGTACCAGCTTTCAACTACATTTCTAGGTTGGCTTTTCCTCCTCTTCATACGGATCCAACTTGTGTTGGGCATGTAAGAAATACATAATTGGTATGGGGGTGTATGCACTATATATACATTAGAGGGGCATCTCATTTTCCTGACTATAGCTGACAAATAAAAAATAATTTTTTACTTGTAGCATCAGGGAGCAGATTGCTTATTATGAAATATAATCAGTATGTGAAGCCATATTTTTTACAAATTATGTTTTCCGGCATCAGTTTGTTTGTATACATTTAAAATTTTGTTTCCAGCAAACTTCACCTGTGAAAATTGGTAATTTCTAAGAAGATAAATGTCAGTTTTGCTCAAAAGTATGCCTCTTCACAGAACAGAGCATATTTCAGAGGACTGAATGTGGCCAAAAAGAATCAGAATGGAATATTCTGCATTGATATATAACATATGCTATGTATAGTCTGGATACCCAGCTAAGGCCTTTAACATGATTCTTACATTTCTCATATGTATAAAGCTTCAAATGGACTTTTTTCTCTGCTGATGGACTGTTGGATGTCTTATTCCCTGGTTCTTTCTAGCTGGTGCTTGGCATATATTTCAGTTATATTCTGCCAGTAAACTGAATTCAGCAAAAAAAAATCTTGTTCTTCTCCATGAGTTCTATATTGCCATTAACCTTTACAAGTTTAAGTGATATTTACAGGACAAAAGTAAACAGAAGCACACTTCACTGTTTTGGGTCCACAATCCTGCCTAGGTTCTGTGTGCAAATTAGTTGTATAAATAAGGAAATGTGGTATTTTGGAGTGAAAATATTCTGATTTTTATGCAGCAGTGTAAGAATTGCATGTGGAATTCAGACATGCCGCTCACGGATGTTTGTTAGGCTAAACTGTATTCCTTGATAAGCTAAAAATCAGATTTAACATGCCTCTATTTTGAAGGTATACGTACAGATGAATTTTCAGAATGAAATGTGGTGATTACACATTTGGAAAGCCTGAATTTTGTAAATTAGATCTGTGGAGTTTTGCACGAAGGAGCTTTTTCTATCACAGATGAGGAACACCAGCCTGGTATGGGGGTTTTGCTTTTTGAGTTCCTATGTGATGCTTAGACATAGCCTCTCTTACACAACATTAGCAATTAGAAAAATTGATATCATTTGAGTTTCAGTTTCAGACAGAATGTTTGGCAACAGTGGTTGTGGATTCTGAATTTAAGGCAATGAGAGAAAGAATGACTGAAAGGGACAAGGCCAGGAGCCATAACTGGTGACAGGAACCACCTTTAAATTGCAGACCCAAACTTCCCATTAAACTGAAGTGGCTGAAAGCCCTTGGTAGCCAAAAACCCCAAACCCCTGCTAATTGTTGCAGTGACTTGGGATCAGATCTGGCTCACCTGCTTCTTACAGTAAAGTGATTCATATCTCATTTCTGCAGTCAGGTGTGACAGAGCATCTGTAGCCCTCACCCTCATCCCCTGACAGGGGGTTTTGCTTCTGCTTGGAAGCAGTTGGTCCAAATCGGCCTGTAGGGATGCTGTTCCCCTTCTCCAAAACATTAGGGAAAAAGTGTAAATGGGTGATCTGCCTGGGCATGGGAAGATGATTGAGCACAGTCATCAGAAGATCCTGGTGCAGCAGCTGCTGGTGGGACAGGTGGGTCTCTTAGTGATGATGAGGCTTCTAAATTTGTGGATGATAAGGTCTATGTAAGAAAGTTATTAATAGTAAAAATTCTGTTCAATCTCAATACTTCTGTTCAATAGTAATACTTCAAGTCTACCTACCTACCACATCTCAGAAGGTCTGGCTCTTGTTTGAGGAAATAACCTGTAGTTTTTGATCAAATCAGTTTCAGATTTTTGCCTTAGCTGTTGGTTTGCCTGCTGAGGCTGGAGTTCTGCTGCTGGATTATCTAGAACACCCCCAAAAAGGACTTAGATCCCAATAACATGGAAATGAATAGATGTGAAGTGGTTTTCCCTGTGCTTGCTGCTGAGCAGTGTGCAGCCTGGAACAAGGACTCCTGGAGAAGCAGCATGCCCATCATTTTGGGGACATTGCTGGTTCTGTGCTGAGCAGGTGTCCCTGAGCTACTCCACCACCCCTCTGTGGGGAGTTGGAGAGGATGCACATCCTGATTATTTGGCGGGCCAGGAAAATCATTTTGTTGCATTGGTATGGGATTTCTGTAGCAGTTTGGGAGCACAGGAAGCAAAGAGAGAGACAGCCATTTTATTTTAGGCTTATGCTATACATTGAGATTCATCATACAATTTTTCCCCTAAATTAATACAAAAATAGTAAAAATAGGTTAAAAAAAGCCTAAATGAAAACCCCTGACATCTTGCAAGCCATTTATTTGATGCACAGATTAAGACTTCTTGGAGCTTAAACAATCTAGAATTGTTTCTGCTGATCTTTTTTTTTTTGTTGTTGTTTTTCCCAAAAATTAAAAAAATGTAATGACTTGCAGAATGCCAACAACATCAGAACAATTTGTGCCTGAGAAGCGGCTGCCCCAGGCAGGCGCACGTGATGCTGAGGTGCCCTCTCTCCAGGCAGGAAGCTGTGCCAGGACAACGGGGCAAGGGGTGGCATGTCAGGGTGTGCCATTCTGCTCCAACCCACGCACCATGGACAGGAATTTGTGCTCAAATCCCCTCCTGGGATACTTTTGCCATCTCTTTCTCGAAAACACCCAACCAAACAAGAAGTTCGCCATTGCGCTTTCTTGGCAGTGGATGGGTTTCACAAGGGCTTCCTGGGGGCTCATCCCCCCCAAAATTTGGAGCTAAAGCTTCTCCCTGTCTCTAATAAGATTGGGGAGAGGGATAAGGTTGCCCTCCCCACTGGGCTGGGATCACTGGGGGTGCCCTGCAGCCATGGTGTAGTGCCTGGCCATGGGTGGAAAATGTTTCCTACCTTTGGGAAGGGAAAGGGGCTCTCTCTCCGCCCTGCCTCCTTCTCATCAGACTTGTGTGTACCCCAGAAAGGCTTACTTATTTCACAATATTTATAAGAAAGTAAATGACAAATATTTTTAGTGATAAATGGAGGGATAAAGCCATGGAAGAAATACTTTGTCCCTACATAGCTAATTGTACAATCTGATTTTTATGGATCAGGGTTTTAACATGTGCAAAGGCAGGGGAAGAAAAGGCTCTGGGTAATTCTTTCTAACCAACAGCTTCCAGAAAATGGTTTCCTTCAGGGCTTGTGCCTTACCACGTAAGCACTGGTTCAGCAAAACCCACCAGCAGTGCTGCCACAGTGTGAGAATCAGGAGGAGCTGCTCCTGCACGGGAGCTGGTGCTCTCTGCAGGCTGCACACGCCAGGAACCCGCGGGCAGGGCTGTGGGATGGGGACAAGGGAAATGGCACCACCGCAGCCCCTGGTCTGGCATCCCCAGTGCCCACACAGCCCTGCAGTCCCTGTCCCTGCCACCCTCCCATCCTGCTGACAGTTCCCATCCATGCCAGAGGAGCTGCTGTAACTGGAAGCCACAGCAAACCCAGGGCTGACTCCTATTAACTCAGCTTCCCTTCCCTGCATCTCCCTGAAAGTGCTATCTGCTTCTAAAGTCAACAAATAGGAAAAACCACCACTTTGCTAAGTTTTGAAGTCACCAGGTCTTCTCCCACAACCCACTTGGTTTGATGGCTGCCTGTTTTTCAGAGAAGCCAGTCTTCCTTCTGGTCGCCCCTGATCTCTGCCCAGTCATGCCACCACTTAATTTTGTTTTCCCTTTGAATAAAAATAAAGGTGTTGGCTGAGGTGGGATTTCATGGCTCACAGGAGGACAGTCATCCTAGAAAAAAGCATTTAAAAGTACACCTTTCAATTTACAGTACATGTTTTACCTGAATTCAGCGCTGGCTCAGAAGGCTTCTGAGAGCAGATGTGAATCCTCTCGTGACTCAACATAACCTCAGGCCACTTTGGTACTGTATTCCCTCCATGTTCATGCAGTTGACCATGATAAGTGTATTTGCTTGTCTTTGGAAAAGAAGGTCTTTTTCTTTGACAGACAGGTTTTTCTCAACATTTCCAGCTCTAATTTTAATCTAACTAGAATACTTCCACATTTCTGCTTTGGGCAGAAAATTCTGTCTTCATCAATTAATTTTTATGGCATAGTTATTCCAGCTATACCAAATTTTCTTTCTTTATTTTTTTCACCAGTTAGAGTAATTGTAAATTGAAAGTGAACTTGTGCTAACACAACATTAGAAGTTATATTACAAGAAAACTGGATTGATCTTGAGGGCCATATGCATGTAGGTTGGCTCTTTTTCCCCATGCTTACCCTGTAGTAAAAACATACAGTACACCATACCTTACTGTATGGGAATTTTAATGTTTATAGAAGATATATGTGCTCAGTGAGCCATAGTCCTACATAGTCTTCTCAGCCTTACCTAAAACTTTCACTGTTAGATTTTAGTCAGTGCCTGACAGGGTACAATACTCTGTTCTACTCACTGAATTGATAAAAAATTGGATCATCTATATTGCAAACAAAACCACAGTGATACCTGGGCTAAAAAGCCACTTAAGAGTATGACAAAAATCTGCTTAAGCCTAGGTAGTCTTCCAAAATGGAGGTTCACCAGTAAGGGTAAAATCTTTTGCACAGTTAGCCACTGGGAGAGCTTTGGACTGAGAACAGAGCACTGCATCTGCACCTACTGATCAATTGGTGCAGGGAGGTCCATTGACTTTGGTGAAGATAATTGCTTCAGAGGAAAAAGTCAAAGGAGAGGAAGGCCAAAGTGGCTTAGCATAGTCTGAAACGAGAACATTGTTCATGTTGAGGTATTCAAGCTACCTGTAGAGAAGGAGCATTTGGTGCATCCCTCAGACACGCCAGGATTCAGGCAGAAGTCTCATGGACCTCGGCTGAATGCACCTTGGACACTTCCACGGCTGTACCTTGCCAACCCTGGAGGTGGGGAATGGAATGGCAGCTTGATGTGAAGCACAGTGAAAATACATGTAAGTCGGAATTGGCTCTCTTCTGGGTTTTCTCTCTTTTGGGGATACTCCAGTCTCCTGCCTGTCCTATCCCTGTGTGGAGAGGGGCATGGCTCCCCTTCTCCATCCCAGTCTCAGGTGGCTAGCAGGAGTTACTGTTACTGGAGAGGGTAACATGGCATTGGGGGGAGAACATCTGGGAGAGGAATCTGCCCTTAAAAAGACTTTTAGGAATGAGCTGGACAAACAACCTTCAGAAATTATTTAAATGTTATTGATTCTGTCCTAGGGGCAAGGGCATGGACTGCAAGACTTCTCACCCTGCCTTCTCTGGACACTCAAGCCTCTTCTGCAGCAGTTTGTCACAGGAGTGTCTCCACATCCTTTTTCTGACAAGTTTGGAGATAGAGAAGTAATTTTATCCCTGGTTTTATCACCTTCCTTGAAGATCTCTGAAGGCCTCACATGGTGAGATTTAATAAGAGATCTGTGAAACTACAAGCTTGTCTTTGGACATCTCTTTAAAGATGCTCCTGTCTATGCACTGCAATTAGATGTGAGGAGGTTTATGGTAACTATCTTGGCATCTGGTCTTTGCAAGTGATAGCATGAGGGATAGCAGAGGTGTAAAATCAGTGTTTGCCATGTATTCCTCTCAGCAGTGTACAAACAACCTCTTTGACATGTCCCATTTCTAAGTGTCCCACAAGTCAGTAGATTACTGCAGAAGAATTGCAATTCCTCTGTAACTCTCAGCTAATTTGCTAATGCCCTCAGAAGTTTAAAAGCCACTGCAGCTGCCTGTTGAACAGCCAGGGGACAGGGTGACCGTTATTTAAACAACATACTGACAATCACAGAAAATCTACAGTGAATTATATTTAAGGGATAATTTTTGGCTGCAAAACATAGCTGCAAGCCTGAGTCTAAAGAAAACAGGGGAAACAGATCTTTTTCCTAGCCTTACATTCATTTGGCTGTCTTCAAGGTGTCTGCCTGTGCTCTGCCAAGGCTGAAGTTGTTGTTACAGCTTCCCAGCTGTTACCGAAGCAACTGTTGTTTATTTAAGCAAAGAGCCTGTGCATTCCTGGACACAGCCTCCTTTCTTCTGGTCAGGGAAGGGGCTTATCCAGGGGAAAGCAAATGTTGCCAGCTGCACTGCTGACTTGTTTTGCTAGTGAGAATGTAACATTTTGCTTCAGGGCAAAATATCTGGTTATCTTATTTTCTGCTAGGAAGGATGCTTCAGAAGTATCTCTTTGCTTGAAAATTAATACGCAGTAGGTGGCATTTGCAGGTTTTGCACAGGGCATTTGGGGGTCACTGGGATTTGGATGCTGAAGAGATGTTTCATGCAATGAAGAACACTGTGGGTTTGTGACCACAGATGTCCTAGTGACCATACAGGTACCACAGGGAGCCTCCCGAGCCACACTGCTCCCAGTGCTCCAAGCCCCATGGCTCTTGCAATATCCCTTCCCCTCCAGAGACTGTCATTGAAGCAAACTTTGTGCCAAATGTTGAAAACTTTTCAAGTTCTCTTAGTTTCCAGATGAGCTGGAAAAGGGAGTCTGGTTGGAATACATTCATGTTGCATCACAAAGCAACAGTCCATAGGAAACCACCTGACACACCAGCCAGCTTCCTGCTCCTGGGTTTTCACAGGCAATGCATGGTCAGAATACTCTCAGCAGAACCTACAGAATTGGCTTACATATCCCCACTAGGGATCAACCACATGACAAAACCTTACAGTAATGAGCCTGTTGCTCTTAAAGGTGGAGGGGGCGGAGGAGGGAAGAGATGCTGCTTTATCTGTATTACTCCACATCACAGATGCTGACAGAATTATTGATTTAGAACTCATGGCTCCAAAAAGACTCAGTAATGTAATCTTTTAAAGTTGGTTTTCTTTTTTTCCCTCTCAGATGTGATGTTTTCAATAGGCCCCTTAGATATGGGCTCTTTGGGGACATTGTTAAACTTGCTGCTGCTAAACCACAGTCCCAACCTTCAGTTTGTTCCACACAACTCTCGCTGTCTCCTGCAAGAGCCCATAGCTGCAAGGTCTATTGCTTTACAGGTACTCTAGGAAGATTGCGGGATTAAGTTATACATTATGTAAAACTACCCACTAATCCTCTTAGTGTGCATTACCAGTGAATGGCCTGAAATAGGCTCTCACTAAAAGAGCCTCAACATTCACTTTGTTGATGACATTTTAGTATTTGAGGTTTGTATCATGGATTTTGGTGCTGAAATATTCAGTACACCATCTTCTGTCTGCTGCTAGATCCACTCACATGTCTTAGTAGAGTGCTAACAAAATTACAGTTGGTAAAGCAGATTACATGTTTAACTAGTAGCGAGACATGTATAAAATAGAATTATATATTTTCTAGAGTGACAGTCACATGGATTTTTTTTTTTGTTCTTTTTTGTTTTTATAAGAAAAAGAAACAGCTATAAAACCATGATTAAAAATGTTACAAGGGATGATTTCCATTGTAAAATAATGATATTTTTAGGAAAAAAAAAGTGGTTAATAACATAAAAGTGTTTGGAAAGCACTTGGTTGCTGTGTACTGCCATCTTTCCCAGTACAGTTTGCTATCTTTTATATAGTCTTGCATAAATGTTTAGATTAGGGGAGAAAAGAAAAAATAAATGTGATGGCAAAGACTTATAAGAGCTGACTCACTGACTTGAGTTATTGCTGTGCAGAAAGTTTGTAAAGCCTTTACATCCAGCGAACATTTAGTGCTACTTCAGCCTTGACAGTTGACCTTTCAACATGATTTGGTTTAGCCACAATAATTGCAGCATCTGCAGCACAGGTGATGCAGATGACTGCTTAAGAACACAACTTCTTCCATTAGATCTTACTTCATGCATCTAAAATTTAACCTTTCTTTGCATGGGTGTGCAAATTCTCTCATATTACCTGTTATAGGAACTGAGCAAGGTACAATACCCTGGCTCTTTTTATTTTTTTTGTTTTAATTTATTTTTAATTTCTCCCATAATTTTGAATATTCCTGGATTTAGCTTAGAAGAAGGAGGGGAAAACCTCCAATCTCCTTCCTCTCCCCACATGTTTTGTCAGTACTGGTTTCTTTTTTTTTTTCTCAGTAAGACCTAGTGTAAAAAAGCAACCAACAAATCAAGTTATACTGTTGTAATTTGGTCAACCACTCGGGTGCTATCCATATCCACCATTTCAACACACTCTATCTCCTCACGGTTTTCAGGATTCTTCTTCTCTTTCCTCTTCTTCTTGGAGGGTGGCAGGAAAGTCAGTATCACAGGTAAAATGGCAAAGCAGTGAAAGAAGGTGACTAATGCTATTAAAAACAAGCACCTGAACAGTGTACGGGTCAGATTTGAAGGCACAGCTGCAAGAGGAATCAGACCAACTATATAGCAGAGGTAGCTCTGCAAAATAGCTACCCCATGCACTTCCAGGGCATTTTTCACCCACTTAGTTCTTGTGAACTCTTTGCCCAGGACAAAGGTTGATAACAGTGGAGCACAGTTGTCAATTGTATAATTAATTCCGTAAATTAAGCACAACACAGAAATACAATCTAGTTCCACTTTCCACAAGGTCATAAAACCTATAACTCCAAATTCAACTGAGGCAACAGTTAGAGTGAGCCAGACATTGATCAGAGAGTCTGCCACCAGGAATGCAGAGAAGAAGAGCAGAAATAAAGCACTAATGCAGGAGTTTTGTAAGGGGGCTCCCACTGAAGAGGCATAACGATCCATGTACACAAACGATGGATTGAAAACGATGAATTTCACCTTGGAGGTGAGAGAGAGCTTCCTCAGGGTCTCCAGGAGGTCATAAAGTTCTTCCCTCTTGGTTTCCATTGTCTTGGCCACCAAGAACATCCTGGAGGCCACAACATCAACTTCATTGTTGTATTTCTTGGAAAAGATGATATCCTCTGAAAAATGAGCAAACTGAGGGGTCTTCAGGAAGGAGTTCCTCAACATATCAGTGAAATTCTTCTTCGGCAATCCAGTAGATATGTTGAGTTTCCTAAGGTAATTTAAGTAGCTTTCGAACCAAGATATCCTCACAAAGCCCTTGGTGTACTCCAACACGTCCTCCTGGACACTGGTGTTCCAGTACTCGATCGACTCGTAGATGTAGAACCCAATGACCGGGCTGTAGTTACTGAAATACTTCTGCTGGGCAGTTGTGTACTCGATGGTCCGAGTCGCAGTCGCTACGATGTTGCTCAGGTCTGACCCCTCACTGACCTGCAGGTAGCCCATTAAGGCAAAAGAAATATAAACAAGGTAAAAGAGAACTACAAAAGGCTTGACATAAGTGTTTGTTATCCAGTCACAATAATAGCGTTTCAGGAACCACACCAAAAGATGACTCTCATAAGTGTTCGTTTCCTCTGAATCATCCGTGTCCTCACTGAATTTGGCTGTCAGAAGAAACCTATACCATGCAGGCTTCTCTTGCAATACCTCTGGCTTTGGTACCTTTCTGCAGAAGATACTATGCTGGTAGTTGTTTTCTATGTAGCCAGTAAACACCAGGCTGGAACCATAAAAGGAGAGTACATAGAGGTAGTTGAAGAAAATTGCAATACAGGAATTGCAGCAGAAAATCCTGGCTGCTTCAATGTTAGTGAAGGGACTGGCACCTATTCCAAAAGTGACCAGGTACATGGCAGTGGTGAGAGAAAAGGAGAGCATGGAGTCTGCAAATACAGCTGCAGTCCTCTCTTTAACATGTTGGTCTTCTCTAGTTTTTCTCCAGGAGGACAACATTTCAAAAGTCCCATACAACCCATGACCTACAATAGAGAACAAAGGTAGTGTTTAAAGTATTCAAATACTGAATTACATGGAAAAATGTAATGTGGACATGCTAAAAGGCTCAAAGGAGACACAGCTGGAAGCTGGATGCTTGAAGGAAACGTCCTGCAGGAGAGAAAAATGATTATGGAGATGTAAACCACAGAAGCACCTTTGTCACCTGCCTAGCAAACCTTGCTGCCAGAGCTTGAGGAGAGTTCTGCACCGCTGGCAGATTCATGGGTTAAAGAAAAAGGATTTTTTTACTCTGCTTGGCTGTTTTGTTTCATTATTTCTGAGTGCCTGTGATGGAAGATGCTTTCAAATTAGTTTCTCCTGGTGATGGTATCTGACCTGTGGTGAAAACAAAGAAATACGACCTTGAAGTGCCTGTGCTGGAAGCAGAGCATTAGTTGGCTGCTTTGTAGAAAATCTGTAAAAAATGAAAATTCCACATAAACTGAAAATTATCAATTAAATCAGTTACCGATTTCCCCACTTCCTGTACATATTTTCTGTCAGGAAAAAGAAATCCTAGAAATGAAACAAAAAAATAAAAGCACAAATAAATTTTAGAGACGGAGAGTGGTAAAACTGATATGGAGCTGCTTAAGGCACTGGTCTTCTTTATATATCTAAGACCTTATAAACCAAATACCGCCCTGTATTTCTTGGCAATGCCTACATTTTGTAATGCATTTAATTGACTCTTAAAATGGGTATACCATTCATGAAAGGAGAAGAAAACCTGTTGACCTGAAATCCTACGTTTAACACCCAAGTGCAGGTAAATCAGGAAAAGTACATGCTTTTACTTTAATCCCTGATTGGTCATCTTCCTCTTATAGTTTCTATGTTGTGAAGATGCATTTGGAGGACACACACCTCTGCTCTCCGGTAATGAACCTGAGCTGGGAATGCAGCCACATCTACAAGGTGAGAGGACCTGAAGTAAATGTAGTTTGATGACTTACACAGAGATGAACAGAATATTGTCTTTGTATCACACCTAAAATGTGAAATGGTAATATTTTCTCATAATAATTAATTATAACATTCATCTTTACTTAAGAGATCCTTTCCATATAATCCCAGCCTCTTTGCTGCCTTTTAATTCCTCCTCCTCCTTATTCTTTTGCTGATTTTGCTGTCACTTGTCTACTTCTCTGGTCTGCTCTGGGATTATCTCCAGAAATTCCCAAAAGTCAGTCCACTGTGTTTTGCTCTTACTCATCTTCTCTGATAGTATTAGATAAAATGATCAGTGCTAAATTAGTTGCTGATAACACTGAAGTTCAATCACTGAACTTTTGAAGCTGATGCTTCAGTCAAGAAGGTCAAGGTAATTCACAGATCTCTCTTATAATTTCAGGCTGTCTGCAGAGTACCAAAATTGCTATATCAGCTCTGTTCTCTCCACCTGTAGACAATTATCACTTTTGCTACAAGGGCTATAAATACCAGTCAAGAAACCCCAAGAAAATGGGGTGTTTTGAAGAACTGGAACACCACAAGATATATTAAGCATGTCGGAACTAGATGATCTTGAAGGTCCCTTCCAGCCCAAACCATTTTATGATGCTACAAGTCTATAATCATGTTTATTCTTAAATGCCTTATATAGGCTAAGTATTTAATTAACTTGACCTAAAAAGGGTTAATTAATAACCCTTTTGTGGTCAGCACCTTTCACTGTAGGGGCAGTTGTTGCTGGTTCACTCCACCCTTCCTGAAATCTGTATTTTGACAAATGGCAGAGCTGGTCACTCTGTTATAGTGAAAAGAATAGGCATGGAGTATTTTATAAAGAAGTCACAATACAAAGCTCATAAGATGAGACAATAGGACAGCTGGTGTAACTCCTTATCATCTGGTGTTTAGTGTAACAAAGTCCACGCTGTCATGTATTTATCAGATATTTTACCTATTTTGTTATTTAGAGTCATGGCATGGACCTCAAATGTCCAATTTGTAGCAGTATTACAGACCTGGCTTTGACATTCATCTTAATTTTCCCCAACAATGTTTTACAGCTGCTTTCAGAGGCTAGGTCAAGACTGTCAATTTGATAACTAGCACTGTGCCCCCTCTTAAAGCTAATGGGGAATACTGGAACTCCCCAGACATAAAATCAAGCAAAAAGCACAATCAGTTACTGGCACCCCGTTGCTAATTATGCTTCAAATAGTTATGTTCTAGGCTCAGTAGGGAAAGCTATTAAGCTTGCTTTCAGTGTGTTCTTTGTAAAGACAGACTGACCTTTATTTAAATGTAACTGATCACTTGCCAAAGTAGGGAGTGAGAGGTTTAATCCATTTATGGCTCCCATGAGTCCTGCAGACAGGCTTGTCTGCGAATTTCACATGGCATCATACACATTAGCGTTGAGTGAGCAAAACAGAATAAAATGAGGTCATTGAATATTACAAATTACTTCCATCATGAGCTTTACCTATAGCATGTTTCTGTAAAAAAAAAAACCAAAAACATCGTTATAGGCTCTTGCCTAAAAGTACTCAAATAGCATATTAATTTGGAAAGCCTTTGACTCTGCAATGAGAGAAGGAAATTAGAGCTAGTTAAATATGATGCTGAACATGATGTTTTAACAGGTATAAGGTTTTGGATAATGCCTGGTAACATGACTTCTGATACAACATTCTTTCTTTAAGCAGGAAAGATAAAACCATAATTTACTCTTACATAATCTTCAAGACTATCCTAAAATGGAATCTGATTTAGAGAACTGCTCAAGTAAATGCATGAAGAGGCGTCACCACATGTGTTCCACAAAGCCAAGAGAAAAATATTTGGATACTCTTCTATTTTAGGACAGGTTCCTTTTGTTTTTTGCTACACAATCTGTGTACTAGGAACTGGTATTTTCCTTCAATTGTACAATTTGTGATTTCTCTGTCCATTTCTGTGATAGCTACAGAATTATCATTTACCTTTAGGAGGACATGCCTAAATGACAAAGTTGCAGACTTTTTGCACCAGTGGCACTCCTGACCTGATCCAGTTTCCTCTGAGAAAAAAATTAGGCCCAAACTCAAGCACAAATTAGGTTTGGCAGTCAAAAGATTAGCTGTATTTAACTTGAATGGGATTTACCTAACCTAATTTACCTCTCTAAATACTGACTGTAAACAAAACTTGGGTAACAATCTCAAACAGTGTAACTTGCTGATGTTCATGTAAGTCTAACCCACAGAGATTAGGGCAGATATTTCCATGAAAGCATTTTGAGAGAATTTCTTTCACTTCTCTGTCATTTTAGAGTTTTCATTTTTTGCATCCCTAAGCAATTTGCACCAATTACCTCTATTTCTCTCGCTGTTGCTATATGTAATACTAATGAGATGAAGGCAATTTTTCCTTGTAAATAAATTCTGTAATTGCTTCAACTGATTTTCCCTTTTTAATAGAGATTTAGCCACAAATCTGTAATCATTTAGAGGCACGTTTTCATTATTCACAGTGATTCAGGAAATAATAAATATGAACTCAAACAGCTAATGGGCTACTGGAGATCTTTTTCTGTTGACATTTGCTGTTATGATTCACCGGTCATGCCCTACAGTCAGGCTGTACAATCATGAGCTAACAAGAAGTACATAGAAAGATGGGATTTTTTTAAAGAAAAAGAGGTTCAGGGTCAAAGGAAAATGTTAAAGGGATAGGTGAAAGGTATTGGACTAAAGGGGGATCAAACTTATTTTTCTTATTCTCTTTTTCTGCTAAGTTGCATTTAGGAGATACTCCTACCATGTGTTGGACGACTGAGAACAGACGTTCTGACTTTTGTAGCCAAAGAAAATGAAGAAGAAAATGACTGTTAATGCTCACAGGTTTTTCAGCCTAAGGTGGGCTACTTTTAATTTTAGAACCTGATAATAATAATAATACTACCAATAAACCAAATAAATTAGGCCTAGCTTAAATACAGCACTTTTATGAGTAGCCTGCAAATGCTATAAAAAGTTTCATTTGCCTCCTTCAGAAACAAGTCTTGCAATTACACATGCTCTGCAAAATCAATGCAGAGCATACATCATAAAAAAAAGCACTTGTAGGAAGTTGTGAAAACTGAAGCAAAATTTTCCTTAAAATTATCGAATCATTTACCTCATTTTAAAATACTACTTTTGTGCAGACACTGAAACTGTTCTTTTTAGTACCGTTTTCAAACCTCAAAAAAGAAATGCATCCTCTCCAGTTAAGTGATTGTTCAAGCAAGGGGCCTTCATGAATTGGCACGGGCAGCCCAGGCTTAGTGTTGGCTCTGCTCCTGACTGGCAAATGGTGAGACCAAAGCAGTGGGAGGTGAAGGGATTTAAGCAGCCCCAGAGCCTGTGAGAGGGCAGCAAAGTGACCTTCTGGTCACTTAGGTCACACACCAGTTCTCTATTTGCTTGGCTTAATTGCTTACCTGAAACAAGGGCTGCTGCCTGCTTTTGTAAAACAAGTGAGGGGTATGTTCAAATCTGCACTAAAATCATGTGAAGTTTTGATCTTTTTGTGGTAAGATGAGGCTTGGATACCCAAATAGACTTCTTCTGTCAGAGAAATTAAGGCAAATGACTGAAAAAGAGGTTTTTGGTTCTTTTTTTTGCAGTTTTACCCATCTATGGAAGTAGAGAATAATAGTACACAATGGGTCTCATCTTTTTTGTTCTTATTGTTTTGAAGGTTGTATGTCTCTGTATGTGTTTGATATTTCAGTAAAATCTCTCTGAATAAAATGCCACTTACAGGTTGTGAAGTTCCAGCCTTCTGTCTGGAAGTTTGCGTTTTAGGGGTAATGGATTTTATTAATCCCATTTTAATGCTGAGGCACACAAAACACTAATAACAACAGATCTGCCCCTCAGTGAGGCTGAGTGCTGCACCAGGATGTATGGTGCCCATTAACTGCCACAATTAACACCAATAAAGCATCGAACTGTCTTCCAGAGGGGGCAGACTTCACTAGTGGCAAAGCTGGGCTATGGAGAATTTCTCCCTTTTTCTCCCTCCTTCAGGCGTTACTTCCCCTCTCCTATTGAAGTTTTCTGCTCCCACATGGCCACTAATTCACCTGTTTTAGTCTACACTGGTGGAGATTAGAAAGTAACTTTTTTTTTTTTTTGGAAGGTTACCTTTTAAATGAAATCTTTTCCTGATGTGCTGATGGCACAAAAGACTGTCTGAAATGTGTAATGACTCATGGTAGGATATATGGGAGCCTTGTAAACTGGGTGGGTGAAAATATGAAGTGGAAGCATGCTCTGATAGAATTTCTGAGGCTAAGTATGGATCTTGATTTAAGGTTTTTGCTTGCACTGTAATGGCTGCATCCCTGTAACACTATCGGTTCAGCTGGAGCAATGTTGTCTCACTCAGGCTGATTTAAGCCTGAAAACACCCCACTGAATTGGAGCACTTGTCTGCAAGAGGAATTTAGTGTCCTGTGAAAAAGGGTGTGAATGTACAGAGGGCAAACTACGTTGCACCAGCTTTCTTTGTGGATATCTGTGAAGCACAGCTTGATTCACATTCAAAGTGGAGTGAAATATCATCTGCAGAGACAAACACCAGATGAGTTAACATGAAATAGCTAGGATGCTGTAAATTCATACCCCAGCTTACTGCCAATGCAGGCAAGGTCTCAAGAATTGCTCTTGTGCAAAAATAGTACACAGGAGATCAGAAACATATCACAAGAACTGCCCTTTCCAAAACAGTACCTGCAATAACATATGATATAATGAAAGTGCAATGAATTTTCCTAGCTGACAGTATTAAAAATAACAATGTACAGCGCTCAACTCTAGGACTGCTTTCCACAGTAATGTCAACAAAGAGGCTGAGATAATTTCCCCCCGCTGACTTATTTTTTTCCAGCTAGATCAGTGATCTCATCAGCTCCCATCTCCTGACAAGCCAAGTGAAACCACTAATCCGGACTCCCTTTGTCACAGGAGTTGCAATCAACCAGTTGTTGACTAAATACCCGGCCTGCCTCATGTGTCCTCTCCCAGCAGGCATGATTTCAGCTCAGAACATATAGCAGGTTCAAACTGCTGCTGAATGTGACAGGCAGAGCATGAATATTTGCATCCAGCTGAAGCAAACATCTGGCTCCATACCCTGTTCTCACTAAAATAATAAAATACTACAGCTAAACGAGATCCTTCAGCATGCAGACAGAATCAGCACCAAGCCTAGCTCATACAGCACTTTTCACTGAGTGGATAACAATTTACTGGCAAAGGTTGAGCTGGCCAGCTATACCATCCTTAGCATGCTGTTGTAACAGTCTGTGGGTTACCCTAAGCAATGTCCACATTTGTGGTCCATAGATGGTGCTGAAATACTCCAGTTTTGCTGCGTGAATGTCAGACCTGAAGGAGGGTGTGTATTGCTGAACATCCCACAGTGCAGACTTGTCTGTCCCAAACATTTGTGCTGAGCTGAGAAAATGCACTGTGAATCCTACTTGCTTTTCCTACACTTGCCTGTTTGTGGGAGCCCAGTTCACGGCATAGAGTAAAATCCTAGAGGATACTAACATCCTATAAGGTACTCAACTAAACAACTCTGTTTCCAGGCAGCAGTGTTCGTCTCAGGGGAATTGTCACCACGGACTGCAGGCTGCGGACAGCTGAGTAGTGTTAAATGCATCCTCTTTGGCAAAGTGATTGAAGTCCCAGCCACCCAAGTGCAGCCTGACCTCATTTCATACCTCTGAGCACAGGTTCAAAGGCCAAGTAAGCCTGAATGCTATATGCAGGCATGGTACATGGATTCAGGACACATGAAGAGTAACCTGGGGTGGGATGTACTGGTAGAGGCATAGGCTGTACATATTGCAGTGCTTTATTTACCTCCTGTCACAGAAACTCTACATGTCAGTATTGTAACTGCATTACAGGTATGACAACATACCTCCAAAACATGATAACACTTCTGTGGGGTAGATGCAGTATTTGCAATTATTGCTTCAAAGCTACTAAATTTTACACATATTATCACCCAAGATGTACTATGGCTGACATCTGACTCGGGATCTCCCCAAAAGAGAAATATACTGAAATTAGGTAGGTGAGCCTGTTAGGTAACTACGCATGAAACCATTTAATCAATCTCTGGTTTTGCTTTACATTTGAGTATTAGCCATTCACCCTCAAGTATCAGGCTGATCTCTCTAACTGTGTAAACAGCAGCACTGGCCATTCCAGTCAGAAAGCTCCACGCATGCCCAAGTATTCCTCAACTTACTACCAGCACCAAAACCACAGTATCTTGGTGCATGCACATCAGATAAAATCTGCATCAGTCTCTGGAGAGAGAGTTATGTTTTGTGCTGCATCTACTTGGCAACAAAATAAGAGAAAGCAAAATGTTTAATAATATGCTCTCCGAATCTGCTGTGTTTCACAGCTGTGGGCGGCTGTGCCCACAGAAACACACCATGAAGAGAAAGTGTCCCCGTGCAGCACACACTGGCTTGGTTGGTGTGTGCAGAGAAGACGTCTTCAACTGGTGCTCAGTGCTTCACGCTGGGAGACCACAATGATATTTTCAGTCATAGGTCCTGCCGAAAGACTCTCCAGGCCATTAAGCCTGTACTCAAATTGCTTAATGCACAGTCAGGAAAATGGGGTGTGTCAGGAAATCTGGCACAAGGTTGATGCCTCATTTAGGTCTTGTGCAGCACTCCCAAGCACAAAAGGGGAGTAGGTTCCTCATAAGACTCATACAGATCTGCTGCACTGGAGTAATTTAGATCCCAGTCTTCTGGCAATGAATGTCTGCCATAATATCCTACATTTTTAAGCTGAGCTTTTGGAAATGGAGCACCCAATCAACTCTCTGTTTTCCTGTGAAAGAGCCTGTTTTGGTCAGGCATAGCCCTTTCTGACCTATACTAAAAAGTACATATTTGCACAAAGCATTCACGGACAAAACGAGATCACTCCCTCGGTCTCACCCTAAATTGTGGGGACACAGCAATGCTTGGGGTACATGGTGCACCCCAACTATAAACTCCTCAGTACTATTTTTTATTGTGGCAAACAACAATGAGCCAATGTTTTAGAAAATGGTACAAGTCACAAGGTAATTTTAAAATCATGATCACATATTCCATATATATTTATAAAAACAAAAACGATGATGACATATAACTATTGAAATGAAAATCATTCTACATATAAATTCCTAGCTTTGAAGAAATACATACACATACACAATAAATATACACATAAATATTCTGTAATTTTTCTATCTATATAAAGAGAAAAGAAACAAAGAGAATGAGAAGTATTTTTATTATGTAGAATTAAAAAATGCCTTGGTATTCATAGTCCTAGACTTCAGCACAATCCCTAATCAGCAACAGTGGTAACATGGTTCACTACATTTTATTTTTGGAAAATGTGTATTTTAAAGCTATTTACTAAGAAAAAAATCTTACTATTTAATATTGCATTTTCAAATTATTTTTTTAAAGCATACCAAATTCTGTTTATATTAACAGCCTCCTATTATAATGATTATACATGCAATTCAGAACTTGGTGGTTTATTCTGAATAGTTCCATTGTTTTCAATAAAATAAAATAATTGATTTAGGTTTTGGGAGAATGATGAATGTTTTTCTTGTATCATTCTTTTTTTGCTTTTGAAACAGTATAATATTTGGGATTTTTTTGTTACAGTCATACCAAGAATGTCAGATAAACACGTTTTAAAAACAGAGATACATTTGAGAGAAAACTTGAGTGGCTCTTGTATTTTGATAAGCAAACTAAGTTATAGTTCAAAATCTACTTTTATATATAATGGGAACATTTAATTCCACTTAAAAATCAATAAAGGGTTGTTTTGGCATTTAAATAGCAGGCTGTCAGCTCTGTTTAAAAGTGTCACTTGCTCTCCTCTGTTTTCACAAAAGACCTGGCAAAAGTTAAAAGTCATATTTCTTTCAGTGCAATAGAAGGAGCTGCATGTTAGCAAAATTTGGTTTTAGCAGGTGGAATATTTATGTCTGCACGGCTTGCTCATCTACTGCCTCCCCAGACCTTGTGTAGATCTGAACCGAGAGCATTTGAGACAAACCTGTGCCATACGTGCAAGCCTGTGCTTCTGGAGCAAACTCTGGGGAGCACCTGACTCTGGCCTCCAAAGAGTCTCCCAGCCCCAAAGCCCTTCCAGGAATGCCTCTTTGTCCTCTTTAGCTCAGAAACACCAGAAAATCCCCCAGGAAGCAGAGTGCCCTGTTACTTGAAGAGACAGGGAGAAAGCTGTGTGGAGGATGACAAGAGGAGGAGGGGAGGGGTCTGCTCACCACTGCTGCTGGCACGGGGTGCAGACCCCAGGGTGTGTGGGGAGCCAGGACCACCCTGTGCACCAGGGGGGCTGTACAGGATGGGAGAGGGCCATGCCAGGACAGTAAAGGAAGGACAGATGTGGCCAGCAAGATGAATGTCCCCATGGTGCACGTAGCTCAAGCCTCACTAGCCAAGGAGGTGGTCACATGTGGAGTGAGTATGTTAAGAAACCGGGGCTTGTCTCACACGTGACATGTTATTACTCATGTCAGCAGACAAAACTGAAAACTGATTTTCATCACTAAGTGATTTTTGGATGGATTTTATGCATGCTGTGTAAAAGAAGCACTTAAAAGTGAGAGCCTCCTGCAATCACCTGTGCAAGGTTACTGTTTACCATGTTACAGAACAGCAAGTGACATACAGCAAACCTCTTGAAGATGGAGTAAGACATAGTGGGTACATTTGGGGCAAACATGTTTTAAATCTGCTTTAAATTTATAAGGCTGCAAGCTGAAATATCATTTGCTTCTAGGAGTGCTGTCCCAGTGGAATATGGCCCAGTGGAATATGGATTTGTTTACCACACTTCAGGTTTCTCCTTTTCTGGCGAGAAAGCTACAACCACAACATCTCAGGCATACACTTAAATTCTCCTGTTTTAGTGATGTTTGTCACTACTCTTACTCATAAGATATAGATCAACCATATGTGAAACACAATGTTCAGAAAGTTGCAAGAATTCAGTTAAAGCACATCTAATCTACAATTTTTACTGATTAAAAAGAAAAAATTACAAGTTTGGAACTCAACTTGGGCTTTTCACAATGCACCCAGAATTATTCCAATTTAATTTAATCCACCTCTGGATTAAATCAATCTCCACCAGAGGTTTCATGACCTGAAATTGACTGGTGCCCTCTCTGTACACAAGCCTCTAGGCTATTGCCTATTTGGCGGATGTCATTTATTTGAAGCTCACAATGTGCACCATCTCTCTCACAGACAGACCTAAAATGAAGTCACATTTGTTCCTGCTGACATTGCCCAGGTCTTCATTGACCACTCAGGCCCAGTACACAAAGAGTAACACAAACATACATATACATACATATATATATATATATATACACTTACTACATGTATATATAGAGATAAAGAAAGGATTCCAAGGATTCCTGTCTTTATCCTCTGAACTTCCAGTATGTTCTCATATATATGAAAGTTTCTCTTGAGGGACTTCACTACTTGAAGAAAACCAGGACGTCGGTGCCAAACTCTGTGAGTGTTGCGGCATCTCTGACAAAGGCCTCCATTGAGCCCTTGCATGCTCTGACTTCCCCGCGGTTAAAGAATGCAGGCATTAAAACTGTAACAGCTTTCTGTTACTCGTTGCATAAATGAATGCTCATTGAACAGGCTGCATCACCTGTAATGTACTTTTCCCAAGTGTGAGCACCACCAATCAAGAGGAGATGGCTGTACAGCACTTGGTTCCAATATTAAGATGTTCCTGGACTGACTTCCTATGGACAGAGCTCCTCTTTTCCAAAAAACATAGTAAATTATCTGAGTCATCAGCAGTCTTCTGAAGCCAAGAAGCACATACATGTCCAGAGATTTCACTGGGCTTTGTGGTGGTGAGGGAGGAACTTGGACATTGTGCTGGCTGTGTGTCATGTGTGCCAGCTGAAAGCTCTACTTGCTGCTTTCGCACTGCTCAGGAAAGGGTGTCTAAAACAGCCTGCCACCGTTTGTTTTTCAAGTCTATTTCCTTCCCATACAATAGTGACTGCTGTGTTTGGGTTTCTTAAGGGGCTTGGGACATCATCCTTCAGGAGGAGAGCTGGAGTGAGGAAGACCAGCAGGTGAAGGAGGTGATTAATCAGCTCCTCTTTGGGTGGAAAACGCTGACTTTGGTTAGAGGACTAATTGGTACACTGAGTGAGGAGGGGTGGACTGGGAACCTACTTTTGCTCTTACTCCCTCTTCCCTGTGAGGAACAGAAATGCCAGGTGATGCTTGAAGGACTGCAGAAGTCCATGGCATGCTTAGAGATGTCATAAAAGACTGAGAGACTGAGGACAGAAAAGGGAGAGGAAAAAAGCATGACGAGGAAAGTGACATGCCTGGGATTCTGTCTGCTCAGGGTAGATAAAACCAGATAATTTTATTCACTTCTTAGAAGAGGGATGAAAGGAACAAACCACAAAATGCTTTAGGACTGTAACTGAGCTGTGCAGGGTTGAACTGGGAAAGCTGAGCAGATGGAGTGACAAAAAACCAAGGGTACTTCCAGGGCACTCTTGGAGTGCTTTGGCAGTGTCAAAAAAGGAAAGGATGAATGGTGGAAATCACTGGGAAACCACGAGCAGCTGAGATACAACCGCAGGGTATAGTGGGGACCTATCTGAGAACCAAGTTGTTATATAGGGAAAATGGTAGGAGCAATGGGCCCAGCTGTGGCTGAGGAGAGGGGAGGATGAGAGAGGAGAAATTTAAAGAAAACACAACCAAAATGGCAGAGGGGACATGCTGACAGGAACGCAAAAAACAGCAGAAAAGATGAAGGAAGCTTAGGGAGACCAAAAGATGCTGAGAGTTCTGCAAACATTAGGAAGGAGATGCCATGGAGTAGGAAGATGGGTGAGACCTGCTGGAAGAGGCTGCCAGATATTGCAAAAGAGATGGATGAGATGGGAGAAAGGGACGCGGGGGCAGCCAGCTGAGGCAGGACATTCTTCTTCCCAGCATGAAAAGACAGCAAATGGACAGTTGGACAGGTAGAGTAAGAATGCTTAGCTGGAGAATAAAAAACCACACTCAGTAAGCTTCACATTTTTATTATCTGACAGCAGAAAAATTGGTGGAAAAAATACTATACAAAGTCAAACATTTGGGGGTGTGTGTTACCTCTGTATGTGGACTGAAGGGCACTGGGGAGACCTGTGGAGGGGCTGGTTCTCTCTCTTTGAAACCCTCTATATGTAACCAATGTGGACTCTTCAGCTTTACTGAACATAGCAAACACTTGGATGCTTGGTAAGGAGGAAAATAAACGCTTTTTGGGCATATAAATTTGGCATATGTTGCAACCCCCTACCAGCATGTTCTTCCAGAGAGCAAAGCAGCAGCCAGGCCAGGTGCCTTACTGGCACTGAGGCACAGCACCAGTGAGCCCCATGTACTGGTGCATGCTGGCCCAAGCACCCTCAGTTTTTTGTCCCAGTTGTCAGCTGCCCTGCTTGGTTTAGTTGCCTGTTGCCTTCATGCTCTCCACCCTTCAGCAATCCCCTCATTTGTTCTCCTGCGCTTTTCACTCCTATCATCAAACACACTGAACTCCCCTCTTCTTCTCTTGCCTTTTTGCTTCCAAACTTCTTTCCCAACTGTCTCTGACCTCAGATCCCATCTATGGTGCCCCAACTTTTTGCATTCATAAATCCCCTGTACAGGTATGTCAGCTCACTCCTCCATCCACACAGCTCTCCCCCAGGCAAGCCATGTGGAAGGGGTGCATCCAACAAATTTGTGTTTCTAAGAAGTGACTGGAACTTCTCTGCATCTGTGAGGTGCCACTGTGAGCCCTGGTTCCTCCAGGTACCTCCCAAAGTGCTCTGCACCTCACCTGCTCCTGTGCTTCCTCCTGCCAGACACAGCCCTTATGTAAGAGTGTCCTTCTCCCCCTGACTTTCCTCCACTTGAGACTGAACCTCAGGCGGACCCTGCCTGGGTCCTGCCTGACATTTCCACCTGCTCCTTCCCAGTCATCCCTGCCTGGATCTCTCTGTTGACTGTTTTTCCTTTCTCTCTTCCCAGAAGGGGCATGCTGCAGGGCAGGATGCGATGGAGGTGGTAAGAAGGGGTTTTTCATTTGTCCCTGTTTTTGCCGAGTCTCACACACTGCTGGCTATCATTTCCTTTTACAGTGTGCTACAAGCTCAAGCCACTCTCATAACTTCTACCTGGTTTTCCCCTGCCAGCACTGGAGGCTAAATATAAGCTCTCAGAGCTGGCCCCGCGTCCCTGCCCATATCTGGCAGCGCCTGGCATTCCAGCGCGGCTTCACACAGCCGATGCTTTTCACGAACTTGGCAGCTGAAGAGAGCCACTTCTCCCTGAGTAAGCTGCATTCATTTCTGAAGGAACAGCAAACACATTGCTAGTTTGCAGTGCAAAGGGCTGTGTTGCAATTTTCTTTTAAGTGCCTAGGTTCCACTCTGCCTCCGGGAAGAAAGAAAAGTCACGCCAAAAACTTGTTCAGACAGTGCTGGTTGTTGTCCAATGATTTGTTTGGTAACACTGTGGGTTTTTTTGAGAAAAACAGTATTTTTAAAGGTTTGGCAGTTTTTAAGCAGTATTTAATGTGTAAGGGAAACTTATGATGGAAATATTAGCATCTGTGCCAGAACAAACATCTGTAGTTTTTAATGAAGAAGGCAATAGGAAATCAGAATTTTAATTCTGTTTTTCAGCTGACACTATAAATCAGATATTTTAAATCCAACCTAGTTGTAGAATTTTTTTTTTTTTGGTTCCTATGGTCAAAAAGGAACAGCCCTAATTCAGCAAAGTATTCCACAAGAAGTAGACATGTGAGCAAACTTGTCCTTAGATTACTTGTTTGCACACTGGTAGATGTGGATGGCAGTTTTAAAAAAACACAGAAACACAGGCTAATTCAAACTACGTCCAGACGAATGGTGGGAGCCTGCCAATTTTCCCAGCTTTTAGTCTTTATTTTCAGGTTAGCAGTACCTGTGTTAACCTATAACTGGAGAAGAACAGCTCCCAGTTTAACTTGACAACATATCCCAGAGAAAAGAGCGGCTGCAGCCAGCCTGAACTCTGCTGCCTCACCCCACAGTCCCTCGGTGGGGTTCAGGCCAGCCCCAGCCACGGCCTCTCACAGCTGCACGTCCAGTCACCAAAGGGAACCTTCACTCTTTTAGTATCTGCTGGGGAAGGGGGTCTCTGGCAACATCTCTCCTGGCTTCAGTTGTTGACATTGAATTAGAAACCAGGGAGGGTGAAAAAGAAACCTGCCCCAGCACAAAAATTGTCACAGTAGTGACATACTCAGACTATGTAGAGTCATCTTTTGTAAGCTGGGTTACAGTAATCTGCCTTAATTAAAAAGTAAAATAAATTAGAACAAACTACCATGATTAAAATCAAAGTATGAGGTGTTTAAACTAGCATGTCATATTTAACAGGCAAAAGACATTCCTGCCTATATTTACACAGCCTGAGCTTAAGACTGTAATTTGGTAAGTCATGGTAATTTAGTAACTTTTATATTCCATGTTGATGCAAAAGCTGAGGATTCAACATCTACAGAGGATGGTACCCTTCACTGTAGCTTGCTTGTTCTTGGAAATGGCTGATGAATAAGGGATGTCAAAGAAAACAGGATGAATGAAAGAAGTATTACAAAGCACTTTGATCAGACTATTTTCCACACATACTGCCTATATTTTTAGAATGGGCTTGTGACTGGACAACCTACTCAGAAAGTAATTCTTGAAAATATGAAAAGGTTGATAACTGCAAAACATCACTGACCAGCTAATACATCTTGGAAGGGCAGAGATGGTCTCCAGATAAACCTATTGAGGAGAAATGGTGTGAGATAAACAAGCTATAATTCAGCAAGGACAAGGGCAAACTTCTACATTTTGTTTGGAATAAATGACTGTGAAAACAGGGTAGAAAATGACATGAAGGATCTGTGAATTACCATGTACCACCAACCAAATGCCAACCATTTCATACTGCTGAGAAAAAAAATGAATGACATATGGCGATGTATGAACAGCAGTGCCATATGCAAGATGTGAAAAATCATCCTCCTACTCTGTGCGCTGCTGAAAGCCTCAGTCTGAATCCTGTGCCTGGATTTAGGCACCACACTCCACAGAAGATGTGGAATGGTCAAAAGTAAGAAGATTGCTGGAAGTCTGGTACACATAGTCTGAGGAAAGCTGGGATGGAAAGGAAGAGGACTGGGCAAGTGAGAGTGGCCCCAAATATGCAAAGAAAAAGAAAAAGAAAAAAAAATTATTTTCCAGATGCAGTGGATAAATAAGAAGGACAGCTAAGTTGCAAAAGGGGAACTCAGGTTAGACATGATGCAAATGCTATAGTGGTTGGGCAGTGAAACACAGGAGGAAGCGGTCCAAGGAGGAGACAAAGTGCATGATGAAAACTATCTGTTATGAAAGATGTAATCTCATCCTGTGTCAAATGATGTCTGGAGAGTGTCCCCCCGCCTCCACAATGCTGATGAAAAGTTAAAAATCCTCAGCTGCTATAAACCAGGGAAACTTCATTAATGGTGTATATCAGTAAAGGGGCCTTGCCTGAAACGTGTCCACTGTAATCATTTTTCCTATCTCATTTTTGCTTTTAGCCATGAGATTATGAGTAATAGATACAGGGCTACATCGTTAGCCAGAAATCCTTTAGCTTTCTAAAGGTCAGTTAATCTATGATCTAATCTGACGGTCACTGAAATTAAGTGGAAGCAGTTCAGCAAGCTGTAATGGAGGGTTCTTAGTGTCTGTAGCCTTCAGTTGCCTTGACTTAAAACATCCTTTATAAGCAAAACAACATCTAGGTATGAAATACATTTTAAAATGCATGCTGAATCTTTCCATTGTACTTCAGGAAAAAAAAAGGCCAACCTGCCTTTCCATCTATCTGCCAGTTTAACACAGTTCTCAGTAAAAACTCCAAAATGCCATCAGTGCCTTCCATTCACCTCTTGATATTCCCATCCCTTGGGAGATTTTATGCAGCTGGGGAAGTGGGCAAGATTCACATGAACTTGGCTGCTCTATCTTGACTTGTTCACAGTGGGAGCTGAGCTGCCCTTTTAAGAGTGGAATACTTCAACTGAGCAAGACCAAAGGAAAAAAAAAACCAGGAAAAAGAAAAAAAAAA
>WEKY01012295.1:0-38846 GCA_013390045.1 Picathartes gymnocephalus
AAAAAAAAAAATTAAATAATTTATTGTAATTTTAAAATTCTTGTCAGAGACCTATCAACAAGCTACCTTGACATCTACAGCATATTGATTTGATATTGCAATTGCTTTTATACCACATATAGAAATATTACACTAACTCTTCACTCTTTAACAAGGTGTAATTTACTGTGATTTAGTACACTTAAAAACTGGAACATCACTTCAAAAATATTTCGTGTGTTTACTATAGAGTAGTCTGGGATTCAAGTTTCAATTAAAAAAAATTTTTTTTTGACTGTCTAAAGTTTCTGTTATGTGATCAACCAAAAAGAAAAGAAACACGTTCTCAAGATCTTAAAAAAAAAAAAAGAAAAAGAGAGAGCTATTTCAAATACTCACTTGGGAGATTTTTTTTAAAAAGCAATTTTACTGTCTGAAAAACTGAAGTAGTTATGAAAAGTCTCTGAAGCCCTTGATGGTTATCCATGTATGATGAGACTCAGGCACGGAATTGTATTGGCTTTCCAGTTCACAGGTATAACTCCTAGTACTGATTATTTAGCTTTATCAATGGCAGTACCAGAGAGCAATTCTAAAATGAACAAATGGACACACAGATACACATAAGCATATTCTGGTACCTTTAGGTCTTCATTGAGGATGTGTGCATACTCTCTGTAAATTTTATTCAACTCCTTGATTTTATTGCCAGCACCAGTATCCAGGAATTTCTCGATCTCCTGTAATGCTGATTCTGCACCATCCTGAGACTGACACTTATCTACTGGCTGGGAAGCCAGCAGGTAAATTCCTTCATCACACCACTTCATAGACTAGAAACAGAGAAGAACAGGCTCAGAATGCACCAATGTCAGCATCACACTCTAAGAGTCTAAAACACCTCAACCTTGTCATGTATTCAGCTATTTAAAGAGAAAACTCCCAGCACAGTGAAATGATGTTACCTACCATTATGACAATTGTTTGACTGAGGTTTTGGGAAACAACTGTTGCATACTAAACTTACCTTCTCTAGTAAGTCATGCAGTTCCAGAGATTTGTTAAGAAGATTTCTCCTCCGTTCTGTCTCAGTAGTGAAGGCATCACAGAGATGATGAAGTTCACTGCATTTTGGAATAATGGAGTCCACAGCATAATGATTGCTTTGAACGAAAGCATCACACTCTGAGGCTAACATTCTGGCTTTTGCTACAGTTTCCTAAGAAAACAAGCACTTATTAAAGTACATCTTTCCCTGGATCAAGATCAATGAAAAAAAATTTAAAATTGTTTTTACACAGTGAAATAGACTATGAAATATTGATAAAGAAAAGATCTTTAGTTAATAGCCACCTTGCTTAATAAATCAAAGTGATTCCCCGTCTTTCCAGATGCCCAAGAACTTTCACGTACCAGAATATTTCAGAAACAAAAGTGAGTTTAATCACAGGCCTCCTTGTGAAGGAACCACTGTTGTCTTTCTATGCCTTGTTCAGCAGGGTCTGTGTGTGTATGAATGCAATTTGGGGTACAGCAACAATCTGAACTCAAATTAAAAAATACCTATCTCAGCCTTAAGAGCAACAACCTCACTTAGAGAGCAATTTGTTTCACTGTGAAGCACAGATCAGAAAAAGGTTCCCTTTCTGCATTGTTCAGCGTATGTTTCTGTTGGCCATTGTTATTGTACATTCAATACACAGCATTCTTATTTCTGAGATTTATTGAAAAACGTGACTTTAATAGGAATGGAAGTGGCCCCTTGATCAGTAAATATAAAACTTGGCGATGTAGACACTTCATGCAATTCTTACATGAAGCAATCATACTTTGTGTGTGGTCACTCTGCTCTTTATTGAGGGATGTCCAAGAATTACTCTGTTCCAATGGTTAAAGACTTTATTCCAGATTCCTTCTGTATGCTACCTGAGACATTGGTTCTGCCTTGTTGTCAGCTTGAGCTGACACACTCAACAACCAGATCCCATTCCCCTCTGCACATGCATTGTCATAGTAGAAATTAAGGAGACTTGCAGAGTTCTTACATATGATTTTTCTTCAAAGTTGGCAAGATCTTTCAAAATATGCTCCACATGTGAACGGCTATTTCCTACATCTGTGAAAGCAGACAGTCTCTCACACACAATATCCAAAGCTGCTTTGACCTGAAATGAGACACAGCTATGTATGAATGAAGAGAGCTCCACCTCACTGGAGACCAGCCAGTTAAATAGCTGATAGCCACTATTTGCAGTCAGGTGACTCACGTTATGTGGTTACTAGGGCACAGAGACAAAGTACCTTTTTTTGTCAGCCTACCTTTCCCCCCAATTAAAAATGATAACAAATACAAAGAAAAATCAGTGAAGTAATCCTGTTTCCTGGTACCGAAAAAGACGCAGGAAAACTAATGCTAAGGAAACATTTATGATCTTGCTTTTACCACATGACAAGGACACAAAGCAACATTAATGTTAGCAGCAAAACATGAGAGAGAGGTCCCCACCCTAGCAATTAGTTTAGAGACAGACAAACGCTTGCAAGAGGGTTGCTGAGTGTTGCTCTTGCGGAGACACAGGGGCTGCGCTCTGAGATCAGCTACACCAGGATAAAGGGTCTGTAGGTGCCATCGAGCACGAGTTAAACAACATGAGATCAGAAACTGGCTGTAAAAATTGCAGTTTAGCCTCCACCCAGCTTCTAACACTGTGGTTGCAACTTCCCACCCACAGTGCTGGAGACAGTTTTCATAAAATTTCAGCCAGAATGTTTAGTTGAGATGTGGTTCCATAAAAGGACCTATTGGCAAGATGAAAGTGTTGCAGCAGCATTTTATATTTCTGTGGTACAGAACAGGTTTCAAAGGAGTTTTTGAAAGCTTATAGATTGCTGGATGCATAGAAAAAAAATCCTAAGACTGCAGGAAAAAAAATGTTATGTCTCTATAGGCAAGAATTCAAACTAGTAAAGATAGCACTACGTCAAGTAAGGGCAAGTACAAGAAAAAGGTCGGAGAAAGCTTTTAAGTACACATAAGAACTGTAAAAACAAAAGCAGAAAGCGTTTTCTGAATCATTTCTATATTACCAAATATTGACTACCACCAAGAAGTTCTCACCTCTCTGAAATTCTGTTCAAAATTCCGAAGGCGCAGACACTGCTCTAGTTTTTGCTGATGCTTAATCCAAAACTCATCAAAAGCGGTCTCTGTTTCATGTAATTGAGCCAGTAGCCTTTAAAAATCGAAACAAAACACATTAAAAAAACCCCTCTAAGAATGATGGGTGCAACCTTCAAGGGACAATGCAATCTTCCACAGTAAATAAAAAGCCTGCCCAAGGCAGTATTTTTCAGGACAAATAAACTGGATACAGGAAACATTTTTTGTATTGCACAGTATCATTTCCTACAATAACACTGATGTAAAAAACGGAAACTCAACACAAACATTAAGTTCTGAAAAATGGGCAAATACTTCTTTTAAGCACCTTCTCAGCTTTGGCCTGGGGACCTGGGGAGCTGGGACTAAGATACATAAATAAAATATGTAAATGTGTGCGAGTTAAGATTCAGAAAAACCCAAGCCTTAGGCTATAAGGAAAACTTAAGGTAAAAATTTGCACTGCTGTGACCAGCCAGCTGCCCTTACATTTCATTCTTTACAGCAAAGCTCTCTGTAAAACTGAAGACCACTGCTCCTTCTCTTCCAAGCAGAGTTATTACTTAAATATTACAGGCAAGTGTACAGCTGTACTGGGATGGAAAAAAACCTTCTTTGATTATAATTCTGGTAAACGACTTAAAATTTTCACTTCTTAACTTACCTTCTATTATTACATTTGACAGTATGATATCCCATGGACTTTATACAGAGCACTTTCTTGTACTTAGGCTACATCCAGGGAAGGCTACGCATCAGAATTGCAATGAGCTTTTGTCTTTGTTATTACAGAAATGAACTCTGAATTTACAAGTTAAAACCAACTAGAGAAAAGGCAGTAACACACACACACACACACATAGAGTTTGTTCCAACTTCTGTCAGATATTGTATCAAATAGGAATGTTATGGATAAATTAGCAACCCCCACCCTGATCATCCTTGGATAGCTGATAGCAACAGTGACCAAAAAAAGTGACTTCTGCCAAGCTTTGTGGATTGGAATGGACAATTATTTGGAAAGAAAAGTCGGCCTGAGTGTAACAGAAACACAGAATGACAGACAAAAAAAGAATGCAGAATACTGCCTGGGGGAAATGAGCTATGCTTTCATAGCTTTGTGAAAATTTACATCTGTGCTGCAGTGATATAATGTCTTCAAACATGGCAGTAATTTGAAGGGGGTGTGTATGTGGCAGGCAGGGAGCAAAGGAGAAAAATACCTATTACTTATATGCCCAAAGGAAGTGTATAGGAAATTAGTGCATAGATACTTCAAGAGTGGTGTGCTCCCTGGCAGCCCTTTAAAAGGCTACTAACAACATTGATAAGTTACCAGGTTTAAAAGAAAAAACCCTTCCCACTTCAATGGGACCTAATGGAAATGAACAAATCTACTGAACAGAAGCGATAAATCATTTCAGTCTTCCCCTCCTGCCTTCTGTACAGCAGGAAAATTTCCTTGGATTGCACTTTAGTTCCTAAACAAAGCATTGATACTCTTTAAAATAAGGAAAAGATGCTCAAGTATATAGTCCAAATGTGACAAAAATGAGAAGAAGAACAGTGTTGTGTGGTATTAGAAGTCCAGCCCCATTTCCCTATAGCCAGGTGAACCTGTAGTGGGCATTAGGGGGTTACTTTGTTCAGGACAGATCTGACAACAGAGGAGCTATTTCTGAAATGTTTTAAAATGTTCACATTGCAACATCTGCTTATTTGCAAAGCATAAATATGGAATTAAATAAAGGAGCTGGGGAGGGGTCGAAAAAGCAGAAAAGCAGCATATTTAGTATTTCACACCTCTCACCTTTCTACCGTTGTTTGATTGTCTAGCTGATCTTGATTCAGTTTGTATTCAGGATTCTCAGAAACTGGTTTTGTAATATTTCCAAGGATATCATCTCCCTGTTCTACTGCTACCCTGATATCCTCCTACAAAACAAAACAAAAACCCCACATGCTGTAGTGGTGTGCTGGTTTTTTAAGCAGAATTCACAAAGCACTGAACTGGAAGAAGGATTTCAACAGCATTTGAGCAAGAACAATTTTATTACAAGCAGTGGCTGACAACAGACAGTAAATGATAAATGTCAGCTTTTTCCATGTCTACCATCTTAAGATTCCAGTGTAACTGAGTTCAATTTTCATGATACGCAGCCTTCTAGTGTCGCTTTAGGCTACAAATATCTCAAAAATCTTAGATGCACAGTTCTGAAACTGCCAAATAGCTTTCATTTAATCCTTTTTCAAAGAACATTTGTTCATGCTTCAAAAGGCCATATATTTTAATATGCACGCAAATACAATCAAATTTCCTGTTGCAAACAAAACTACAAATTAAACACACCACTACTTACAAAGAAATTACTGTTTCGCATACAATCCATTATGCATTTGCACATATGTAAACTTAGTTTCAAGAAATGTCATTTTTCAATGCAAAAAGCATTTCTAACATCAAAAAATCCAAGTTCAAAAACATATTGATGGTTCACATTATTACTATTAGCATCATCCATATTTTCCATTAGTATTGCTAGCTATAAATTAAAACATAGAAGACAGCATCTTTACAAAAATTACATACCTTCATCTTGTCCTTCTTTTCTGTGTGTGTTGCAAGAAGGGAGCTGGTTGATTGCACATCATTTGGTAGCTCTGTTTCAGCCAGCTCAGTCCCAAAGGACTGAAGAATCTGAGCTGTTTGCTTAACCTTTTGGGCGAAACCTTCTATAGCCTTTTGGAATAAAAAGCATTAAAGATGTTTTGTGTTCATCAAACACACATGTACAAACAAACATATGCACACAAAATATAACTCTCGAAACAAACCCAAACAGAGGAATTACAAGACTGAAAAATGGCCAAAGTATAATTTTGCAAGCAACAGATACCGTCACCATTAATTCCTTAATTGTATATTTTTCTTAGGCTTGTATCAGGTGTATCTTCTTCATATTTTTATAATCTGGAGTTATTTTACAACTTGAGCTTTTTCTTTCTTGTAGCAAAACCAATAAACCTCAACACAATAACACACTGTCGTTCCTTTGCTCCAAGTGTTCAGAAAACCACTCCCAAGTTATTACTCATATTCTTTCTCTAAGATGACTAAGTACCATTGGGAACATCTTCTCACACTGAGCAAGTCAACTTGCATCACTTGGAATCTGTTTTATAAATGACAGGGTATAAAGCAAAAGGGTTCATTAAGCTGAAAAGTTAAAACAAAACCTAAGACTTACAGTGCGACGGGACAGCCATCTGTTATGGCAGTAATCCAGGGTGCCACCAAGATCTTCTGTTAATTGTGTCTTATCAATGTAACCCTGCAGTTCTGATACTGAGCCCAGCATTATGATCTGCAGCAGGACCGAAAAAAGTGAACGTGATCAGTGGTGACAAGTCCCTTGTTAAGGATTCTAAGCCCCATAATTCAGACACTGACAGAGAACATGCGCTTCAATATAGAAGTGAGAGATGGAACTGTTTCCTGTGGGTATAGAAAAATAAACTTCATAGTTCTTTCAGATGAAGATGATATAAGTGTAAATGACTGAATATGAGCATAGGCACCAGGCATATTAAAAAAAAGAGCTTATGGATTATACAGCATAGCACTACCAGATTTTTTTATCTTGCTAAACCATACTTGGCTATTTTTTAAAAGCAATATCCATTTCTTGTTATTTTTATCTTGTTATCCTGGGTCTGCAGGAGACAACAATAGTGTCTACATGGATTTGTCAAAATAAATGAAAGACAGGGGAAAATTTCCTTAAAGACCATCTTTCACCCTTGAAATTTACATCTGATAAGTACAATAACTTTTATATCATCAGCTCATATAGTTTCAAATTTTATTTTAAAATATAAATGCTGTCCACTTGCAAACAAAAGTACAGTCTGTGGATTTACTGGTGATATAACAACAGGCATCCATTGTATGTTTGCTCAAGTGCCAGAAACCATAGTGTTTGCCCATGGGAAATGCATCTGCTTCAAAATTCACGTACTCTTTCAAGAATAAACCATCATGAATTAGCTAAAACTGCTAGAACTGCCCTGAAGCGTGGCTTTTTGTTGGGGTTTCTTTGGTCCTCACTGGCTACCTTAAGTACTTTTACAGATTTCTGGCAGTAAAGTGAAAACAGGATTACTTACAGGTACTTTCATTTTAAGCTCATCTTTGTTGAATCTGAAAGCAATGTCCGAGAGAGCTCGATGAAAAAATCCTGTTGGGCGCAGAACGAGGACTAATTGCAAGTTTCCTGGGAAAGATGCCTGCAAAGCAAGTTTAGCCTGTTATTTTCTGTGTCTCGGCTCCAGAAAATATTTTTGAAGAAGGAGAAGCCCCTGATAAACCACAAACTAACTGTATCAAAGGCCTCCCATAATGGGGTGACCAATCATGTTGTTGCATGGCTAGCACAAAGAGCTTCATTCAAAAGACATTTACTTGTCTTTGGAAACAGGGATCTATTCTCTTGGAATCAATTTTTTTTCAGGGTTGGCTTGTAGTGCTCTTCAGCTAAGATTACAACCTACCCAAGGAGGCTAATGAACAAGCAGCAGTGGCTTAGTATTTTTTTAACAGCAAGACTTTCATGGTTACTTCAGCTTCTCTTTAACAGAAGGTGCCAAGAGAAACCTCCATTATTGTGTGAAAACCTAACAACAAATATCTAATTTGTGCATATACTGCCTTGTCAATTGCCTACACAACTTATTGCCACAGAGGATTAATTTCTCAGGCAGTAACTTAGAAATAAGCTTTAATTTGGCTGACAGAAATAAAAATCAAGCATAAAAATCTCAGTTCTGTTTTTTCTCATCAATTTCCAACCAGCAATCTGATGGATCTTTCCCAACTCTACAACAGATAGAGAGAAAACAAAAGAGAGAAGAAACTTAAAAAATAGCATTAAATTATTAAAAATCAACCTCTGCTGTGGCAGCGATTTGCATATTTGGCATTTAGCAACTCTTGGAAACATTCTCCTCTATTCAGTATTTCCACTGTAGGGAGGCAGTGAAATTCACTACAGAAATGATCATTATAATGATTAAGTATGCAAGTTTCTTCATTATACTGTTGGAAATTATTTCACTTTTCTAGTGAACTGGAGGAAAGAAAAAAAGCCCAGCAAAAAAACCCCACTGACTGAAGGAGCTGTTATGGTATGCTCTGTTCCAAGCCTAGTAGAACTGTTAGTATCTGGAAGGTTGAAGAGTGATTTAATAATCACTTTGAGGTTTCCACGGGTTCCAGGTACTTAGCATTAGAAATGAAGAACTTTTAAAGGGAAAAGTAGTTTAACACTTTTCTGGAAAACTTCGCAGATTCATTGTGGTTCCCCAGTATATAACCAAGATTTCAGTCTGACTGAGGAACCTTAAAAGCTTGAACTTCTCAACTGCCTCCACTTCAGTGATGTCCAAATTTTCTAGAAAGTACAGTGGTTCAGTCCCAAAGGAGTCTGAGGGCTGGGAACAGAATCCAGGTAATTCTGAGTGTCCTCACCAGCTCCTCAGCCTTGCATTGTAAAATTCGCTAAAAAAGTACACTGTTCACTAAAACCAGTACAGCCTGTGAACTTACTAACCCGTAGTTATCAGAGGAAAAGCTTTTAATAGAAAATTTCTGACTGTATTCAGAAGAAAAAGAAAAGATTATACTTTTCTTACTATTTTTTCTGAACTACCATACAAAGCAAACCCACAAATTTATTTAAGAGACATTACAACAACAGACAAAAAAATTCTTTAAGTAAATCTCCTGGATAAGTCTTTCAGAACGACAGCCTTATTTACTTCTCTCATTCAACAGACACATCAATTTATTTTGAGCCTCTACCAGCAGTGTCCAGTTTGACTGAGCAGTTACGTTTTACTTTTAACTTCCAAAATGCAAAGTTTATTCAGTGGCAATGCCAATATTTCAGGATAAAAATGATAAAAGAAGTATCTTTTAGGTAACACATTTTGAAAAAAATAAGGTGCCTCCTTGTGAGACATCCACCCCATCACATGATGTCCTGGCCCACTGTCTATGGCAGCAAATATCTGCAACCCATTTAGCCTTACTTGGAGCACTGCGAGATGTCCTGGACAGGGTGCTAGATAATCTCATCAAGGCTCCATTTCCCCACAGGCCCAGATGGTCTTTCAAGGTCCCTCCCAACCCAGCCTGTGATTTTACGACATTTAGACTATTACTGAAGCAAACAGCAGACCCCAAATGCAATCCAATAGTAAATTTTTATGGACTGCGTATTAGTCCTTACGCAATAGAATTTAATTGCATGATGAAATTAAGTATGGTGTTCAATTCAATGAATATGCATTACAATTATTTTCCATCTCAGTGTATCAACCCAAAATGATGCTGTTGAAGTGAATACAGTCTTGTATCACTTGAATTCCCATTCAAAGCCTGTCAGAAATTTTCTTTCTCTTTGAATAAAAGCTCAAATTCTAGATTACGTTGACTATGTCTGCAGTATAAACTTGTCTCCACTAGTCTGTCTCCATTTGATTTTGGTTTTTTTCTTCAAAAAAACCCCATGTCTTAAAAAATGATGCCTCCTTCCCTTGTTGTGGCTAGGAGTCAAATCTGCAAATTGATTTTTGTGAAACAAGGAAAGGAAGCAGTGCTACAGTAAACAATGTTGGACTTATGCCAGCTATTACAGTTTATCAAAGGTTGTATCTGCACTGCCAAAATACTACTATTTCTCCTTACATTTTTTTGCTAAAGCCCTGGTGACTTGCAGAGACAATACTATGATGTAAGGGATGCTCTGTAGATGCCTGTGAACTTCATTGACCAGTCAACTTCACCCTGAACACCGGAACAAATCAAAAATTCTCTGTTCCAGTCCAGCAGCATATTTGTTTGAAGCCATTGTATGTTAACCAGACAACAAACAATGACTTCTCAATAATGCTTTGCTAAATGTTAAGCACCAAAAAATATTCATGTTATGTTTAGCAGTGCTAGCAAATAAAGTGCCTTTAAGGACTGTTTCACTGAAGTCAATGAACCATACTGAGACTTGATGAAGGGTTTGTATCTCGGAAATGTTTTAGTTTTTTTCCCCCCAAAGTGTCTTTCTTTACTAGATTAATTAATTTTAATAGTTCCCCCAACATCTTGTCTCAAATATTGAATTTATCTGATTTAATGACGATGCAAAAGGGACCAGGGGTCATGTTTTTCACATTCTTTGCAAAAATTAGGAGAACCCAGCCCATATATTCATTCATCTCACTTGCACTAGTTTGATACTTCATGACAGTCATGGGATTGGTTTTCTATCTGCTCATCTCCTTCACTTTCTCATCCAGTCAGGTCAGTGCCAATTCCAAAGAGAAAAAGATGTAGATGTGCACATTGTTATCAACTTTGAATTAAGTCTGACCAAACCAGTAATTGGTATACAGCACAGCCCCAGGATCAAAGCTTTCCAATACACTGAGAACTTTGTTGCCTCGTAAGTACCCTGAACCTAGAACACGGTGAAGAACCTTCTCTGGCTCGACGAAATAAGGAACAATCTTAAATTCTCCAGAAAACCAGTTAATAATTTCTCAGGAGCAGGTTAACCTGCCTGCTTTGAGGCGTCTGCTTCTCAGGGATGGGGAGCCTTCCACTGCATGCCCCAGGTTTCTGGAAAGGGGAAAATGTAGAGGGACTGAACCCAGTGAAGTTCTGGGCAAAATGTGAAATCAAATTATCATGGAATCATGAAATGGATTGGATGGGAAAGGATCTTAAAGATCACCTATTTCTAACCTCCCCCCCGCCCCTCACCAAGGGCAGGAACACCTTTCACTAGACCAGGTTGCTCAGGTCCTCATCCAACCTTGCCTTGAACACTTCCAGGGTTGAGGCATCCACAACTTTTATGGGCAACATGTTTCAGTGCCTCACTACCCTTACACTAAAGAATTTCTTCCTAACATGTAATGTCTTTCCTCATTCAGTTTAAAACAACTCCGCTTTGTCCTATCACTATCTGACTGTGTAAAGTCACTCTCCTTCTATTTAATAAGCCAGCCTCCTTTAAATACCAAAAGGCTGCAGTGAGGTCTGGCCCAGAGCCTTCTCTTCTGAACAACCTCAGTTCTCTCAGCCTGTTGTCATAGGAGAGATGCTCCAGACCTCTGATCACCTTTGTGGCCTCCTCTGGACCACATGTTAGTTGCATATAATCCTAACTATCACTTTGCTTCACAGCATATGACTGACACAGAGGCTGTGTGTACCTCCCGTACTGACCCTGAAGTTAAGCCCGCTTGCAGAAATATTATAACCATGTGAGCCATCAAAGAGCTAATGCTTGTCTCAGTGTTAGGAGTTATGTCTTAAAATATTTGGAACAACGCTAATTTTCATTTTTTGAGCAGCTTCGAAATACCCACATTACCAAACTCTGTGGTGGTGCTTTCCTTTCTGCACTTACTAGTATGCCATAAGCCACAGAGCACTTCTTTCCAAAATATTCCTGTATATAAAGAAGCTAGTAAGTACCTGCTTACCTATTTTTTTTTTTGACTGTTTATTCCCAGTGAGAATGAAGAAGTGCCTTATACATAATTCTTCTCACAAAACAATCTTGAATCAATTCATAAAAATCAATTCACAAAAAGAGCAGTTTGAAATCTAGTTTTAAAGAGATAGAACTGTTTTTCATTAGATCTGTGTTTAATGCTTGTGGCATTATGATCCTGCTTTTTGAGTTTAAGTGACTCACTTCTCTGTTTTTGCATATTAAACAAATATGTAATATAAAGAAAGATGACTAACTACATAAGGATAACTGCAAAAGTGCCTGCATGTGTAGTAGTCTCCAAACATCCAAAGCAATCAGACAAAACCATACAGATATGAAAATAAACTTACTCATTTATCATTTACTGTACTCCTTCATAAAAATTGCCACAAAATTAATACAAATACTGTTCCAGCTTCATCATACTGTCAAGTTCTTTTCCCGAATCCAAGCGAAATAAGAAACGTGACCAAGGCTGAAAGAGCAGTATTTTCAGGCTTAAGCCATACAAAGTGTTAAGTGTCATTATAGTTTTCAGGACGTGATGCAAAGAGCTAACTAGAAACTGGGCTAATGGGAAATACCTATCCCATATAAATTTAAAATAGTGCCTTTCCTGGGGTACCACTTACCAAACATATCTTTTCTACATCAAGAAATCACTAAGAAACATAACATTTCTACAAAAAAGGCCAAAGAACTCAAAGTTGGATTACTGCAATTCAACGTTTCTCACCTTGGATATCAAACCAGTAAGATTCCAGATGACACAAAAATGGGACTACCTGAGTCCTGCAAGGACTGGTATTACAAAATCAAAGAATCAATTAGGTTGGAAAAGACCTCCAAGATCATAGAATCCAACCTAAGCACCCTGGTGTGCTGTGTCCCTTAGCTTCTGGTTTCTTCCTGCCAGCCAGTGGTCTTGGCCCTAATTTTCAAATTAATTAATGAGCTAAGCCTCTGTTACAGTCAAGACTGCATTTTGATTTATGAACAGCTAAGAAAAGCAGTGCTCTGGACAATGCAGTCCAAAACAGAAGGAATGAAATCTACATGCAATGCATCCTTATTCAGGAGGGCAAACCACAAAGCAAACTTCTTCTCCAGGAGGCTGAATAAAACCCATCTCTTGTCACATTTAGAAAGGTCTGCAAAGTTTTGTAACTGGATAGAAATTCCTCACTACCACGCCCAAACAACCTCCATCCTAACTACTTACTCAAGAGCAGTGGCCCACAGGTATGTTATTCTCTATGCACCAAGGAAGTTTATTTTCTCTGGACCTTCAATAGGAGGCTGATGGATGGCTATGGTGAAACTTTTAATGATGCTGAGTGCAGCTTTTTGTCTGCCTAAAAGCATGAGTACACACTGCAACCTTTCCCTCAAGATGGAGGAAGATGATGACAGGACAACAAGAGACTAATACAATGTAATGACATAGACTTCATTTTTTAAAGAAAATACACTGAAACTGTGAAGAAAGCAGTGTGAAATCCTAGAACACACTGATCAGTAAAAAGCCTTGCTCCTACAACTGTGGATTGCATATTGCTTGTTTGGGTATGATTACACTAGGAGAGGAAAAAAAAAAAGAAAGGAAAAAAATGAGTAATTTTTGACTGCATGGAAAGGACAACAGGATCAATTTGTCTGGCATTTGTCATTTACCCAACTTCAGCTGGGACGATATAGAGCTGCTTTACCAGGCAACATGACTGCTCCTCCTTGCACACTTATCCGTGAGACTACCCCATTGCCCAGCCCCAGGAGCTAAAAGTTTCAGCAGTCTTGTATGTCTCTGTACAGTGTGAATACCATGTTTAACCCAGAACAGGACATTCCAACACAAATTTAGAAGAATTGCTGCAGCTGACAAGGCAAAAAGTTGAAAAAATTTTGTATCCTCGAACAACAATGTAATACAAGTGAACAATTAGCAGCCAGCAACTTCAGTATTTTTCTTGTAAGAACTTTCAAATTTTACTGTCTCTCTAACAACATGACAATTTGCTATCAAGAGTTCACACTTAACATGAAACTTGGCTCTTGGAATCTCTATCAGAACTTCACCTCTCAGCCTGACTATCCCAGTAGGCCAGATTCTTCCTAGGCTAATAACTCCACTTCAGCTAAATCAGGTGAAAAATAAAAAGAATAATGTTGTTGGCAGTGTCTCTTAAGCCACAGAGTCTGCAAGTCTCGCGCTGGCTAACAACAACATCCTGGGCCGCCTGCCCATTGCAACTTCATCAAGTAGAATAAAACAATACCAAAGTCTGCATGTCATTGCCACAATCTCTGTCACCATGCCAGGAAAAGAAGGGCCACCTTCCAGCCCAGGCCTCTGGCTTTGCTCTCAGTCCCGTTGCACTGCATGTGCTGCAGCAGCAGTCATCCTGAGTGAGCGGTGCAGCCACTGGCCTTCCACTATGGCTGCAAAAATAGGGCAACCTCATCTCCAGAGTCTTGACTACAGTAACCTTTAAGTATCAGCATGAAACACAGATTCAGCTCATCATTGCTCATTTTCTGCCCCAGGAAAAAAAGAAAAATAGTACCCCTAATAACAAAGAAGGAAAAATGAAGCTTAGAAACTTTTAGGAATATAGAAATATTTTCCACAATAATTTCAGCCTGAAACAAAACATTTGGTTAGTTTTGTTTCAAAACATACTTCCAACACCCACTAGTACAAACCAAATGTGTGTGAAGAGTCTTGAAAAGAACAAGAAATAATAATAACAAATACATGCTAGTACGAATTTCTGTTTAACAGCTGCTCAGTGCTTACAAATACACTTATTACAGTTGCCAGGGTATTAGTGATGGGCAGATGCTCCGGCCAGGATATTCCTGTTGGGCAGTGCTCCAGCCACAGCACCACTATGCTGGCATTTCTGATTTCACAAATCAAGAGGATCAAGTCCCTTAGGATGGTTAGAGAAAGAACAGGAAAGATGGCAGAAATGACAACAAATAAACCAACAGCCAAAACTCTCTTCTCAAATAACATGAGACTCATCATGAGACTCATACCTTCACACACAGCAATAGACTTCAGCAATAAAAAAAAAAATTAAAAAAATTTTTAAAAAGCACTGAACAGAGGCTTTTTTTACAGAGGCAGGGAGTGACAGGACAAGGGGGAATGGCTTCAAATTGAAAGGAGATACGTTTCGATGGGACAGAAATTCTTTACTGTGCACGTGGCAAGGCACCAGAACAGGTTACTCAGAGAAGCTGGGAATTTCCTATCCCTGGAAGTGTTCAAGGCCAGGCTTGGATGGGGCTTTGAGCCACCTGGTCTAGTGAAAAATGTCCCTACCCATTGCAGGGGGGTTGGAACTAAATGATCTTTAAGGTCCCTTCCAATCCAAACCATTCTGGGATTCTATGATTGGACCTGCCAGAGCTATCAAGCTTTCAGACACTGAGTACAGTCTGGATAGCCCAAATAACACTCAGATGCTTCATAACCACCAAAAGACAACTCTGACTGTTAGGAAAACAAAAGAAGTGGAAGTCTACAGTTACCCTTGAGCCACTCAAAAGAAATCTTTGTCTATCAATAGGACCTCACTAATTTGGCACAATATACAGATCCTGTATGTTTGGCGTTGTTGATTTGTTAAACAACAGACAGCTGAAATGCATTCAGTTCCATTTATATCAAATACTATAGCAAAGATATGATGGTCAAGAGCAAACAATCTTTCACTACATTTTCTTTTGGAATAGGAACACAAAATTTTCAAGTGTTCAGGGCTGATGTGACTATTGCTGAAGGAGGACTGCTATAAATATATATACATGGGTACAATTCAAAGCCAACACTGTTGCTGTTCAACAAGAGAAGCAGATATAAAAAATCATGCCTTTAACAGATTAGACTTCAGCTAAGAAGCATGGTTGTTCTTTAAAAGGAAGCTCACAGAAGAATGAGAAAAGATGAAAAAAGCAAAATAACCCATCATCATCAGTACTGCAAACTGTGTAGTGCTCCTGCACTTAACACCCCTCTCTGGGCAAATCCCTTAGGCACCAACACCATCACGACAGTGACAGATCCCTTATAATGGGAATAATTGTTCAGTTGTGTTCACTGTGCTTCAAAGCAAAGTAACACACACTGGAGGAACATTACTATAAATCTTATCATCATGGCTATAAGCAACTTGTCTGCAGTTGCTCCCTAACCCTTACAACCCCAATTATGCAAATAAAAGGACCATAATCTGTGCAACACTTAATCTGTCCTTGAATAGAAACTACAGCACTGACTTTTGAAAGAGATTCAAAGCCTCCAGTTAGAGTCTTGTTTCTTCAATCATCCTAAATTATGCTACTCTCAGTTTCTGCTACTGGAATCTGCTCAATGCTGCATCTCAAAATTTCAAGATGAGATGCAAAAGTAAATTTGGCTGATACTTCAATGTATTTTCAATGTTTTAACATTCTTACCACAATTACTGTGTAAAAAGTTGTATTGTGTATCATTATATATTAATTCACAAAACATCATATAGTGGGACTAATGTACTACCTTTAAAGAAATACCTTTTAACATACAATAAACAAAAAATTATTTGCCCATAATGAGGCTACACAAAAATTTACTGTTTTGATTTGATTTTTTTCTTACAGAGTAAAAAATTCTCAGCCATTAAAAATTAAAAGATATGCACAGCTTTGTTTTTCAGTCCTGACTGGAAAGACTAGTGACACTAACAATTCAAGCAAGGATACAAGGAAGAAAAAAAAGGCAACCAACCAACAAAAAACCAAAAAACCCCAGGTAAACCAACAGTAGAAAAAGCACATGATAAACATGAATCTGTCCTTTCCTACTTCTGAAAAAAAGAAAAGCAAGCCTCTAATGATCTTATTTTTTCAATTTTAAAATTATTAATTGAAAGGGGGACTGAGAGACTGACTGTTGACTGGCCACAGAAGGCACATAAGATTTTCTTGCTTACAAGTAATGCTTGTTTTAAATCAAAGATCACAAGAACAATTTTTCCATGTGAACTCCTTTTACAAGTGGTAAACTCAAGCAGGACCCTCACCTTCATCTCTTGGTAAAAGGGAAGCTCACTTGACTGGTGAAAAGTTGACCCAAACTCTATGGGACACATGGGGTGTCCATGCAAATATTAGTTCCCACCTGGGAGAGCTGCATGCTCACACATTCACATTCACACACTCTCTCTCTCCAAGTACATACTTAGGAAGATGTCTTGAGCCGCAGACTGCATTAAAAGCATATCACAGATACGTGATGCTCTGTCCAGTCAGCTGGCATACAGAAGACCTACTGGATACCTTCTGAATCATCTATTAGCTGACATATTGTTGAAGAAAAAACCAAAATTTATGTTTTTCCACTTGTAAGAGGAAGATTCAACACAGAAAGATCTTTCTAAGGAGTCATTAAAAACAGTACTCACTGCTATCCGCAGTATGGAAGCTTTCACAGAGGTCCATTTGTCCTGTCTGCGATCTATGACAAGAATAAATCCAATTCCAGCATCTCGTAAACTAATTTTGGAGGAGAAAAGAAGAAAACAGGAAAGTTCAGTTAAAAACACAGATATAACTCCTCACACAGAAAAGCAGTTAAAAAAAAAGTTAAAAAAAAAAGAAGTAGCTTGACCTTTTTGTGCAGAATCTTCTTCATATAAATATCTTTAATAAAGATACACTATGCACCACTGAAAAGATGCAGCAGTCCCATATGAGTTTCACAGAGTTTCAAAATGTATTCAAATAATTAATTCTTCTTTTTCACAAAAGTTAGTATTTACATTTCTTGCACAGGGATTATTTCGGAAGAAAATAAGACAGACTGATTCTCCGGTGCTGATATAATCCCTTCCTCATGATGTCAGTATAATTTCAGGATCAAAATAAAGTTGTTTTCCTTTAGCATGTGCTTCTAACCTTCTGTTTGAATTGTCTTCCTCCTCACTGATACTTAAAACTCCTTAAAAACACAGATCCTTCTGATCATTCCATGATACTGCTCCACACATCTGAAATTTTCATTTCATGCCTGCAGGTTGTAAACTTCTTCCTAGTTGCATTTTCGCATTCACTGAAACAAAAAAACCTTACAGCATTTAAACTCTTCAAACCATAGATGAGACCAGCGAGCTCAGAGGCACTTCTCTGGAATGGAAACATCTGTGAGAGAGACTCTGCTCAAATCCCGGCATATGGGTGACCTTTCTCTTTTGCCTGTGCTCAGCTGCATGTGCTACCGAGCCCTGACCAAGGGATGTGCTCCTGTTTTGTAATTCCCCATCTAAGCCAATTGTGCAATGCCAGCAGCAGCCCTTGCCAGCCAATCGCAATCAAAATGGAAACAGCAGGCAAACACAAGGCAGAGAGGCTCAGATTTATTGTCTTCTCATACATTTATTCCTTTTTCAGTATATGTGCCGTACTTTTACTCCTGATAATTTATTGCAAGGCCCGCTGTGGCACTGTGTGACATTTAGAAATATTGTACACCAGTTTGTTACGGTAATATCTTAAAAGAAAAAATAAAAATCAACACAACAGAATGTCAGGATTCTTTATTCAAGATTGCTGAATCATGGAAACACCAGCTTTGCTTTATAAGATTATGTCAGTAGCACAATGATAAGAGGATGTTTAGGAGGATGAAGAACACAGGTACCCAGATGTGTCATCTTAAGCTACTCTTCAAAATCACAAATTTAAACAGAACTAACAGTTTATTCCCTCTCTTTTACAAAATGCAGTATCTCTCCAATTTACAGACATAATGCAATATCTCTCCAATTTACAGACATACTATTTAGTGGGAAACATGAATAATCATTAAAAATGCAAAGGAACCCTTGCTTTCTTTCAGAAGAAGCTAAGCAGTCCTTTTAGCACAGCAGAATATTAGAAACGATCCTCACTGCCCACATTCAGTGCACGCTACTTAACTGTTGCCTCTGGGTTAGGACAGCACTGATAAACAACATCTGAGCACTTGCCTTGTAAGCCTGACAACCCTTGTAGACAAACAGGGCTTTATATTTGCAATATGCTTCCCACTACAGTAAATTTCCACGATTTAATAAACTTTCCTCTCTTCTTTTTCTTTATTTAAAGGGCAAGAGGAGGAGAGAGATCCAGACTGATTTTAGCCTCTTCCTGTTCCCCTTTTAAAGTTCTCACAATTTTAACCTGAGCAAAATAAAATTTTAACAGCAACCATGTGCCACAATAATCAGATGGCAAAACAAACTCCTTGGGTACAGCTTTAACGTGGATGAATGGAGTCAAAAAGGTGCTACAGCTGTTCCCACAGGAGTCAGTGTGGATTTTGGACTGTATTGAGACTGGTAAAGAGCTATTTTCCCTGCTCAGTAGAAGTTCCCAGGAGCCCTGAAATCTCTCCATACTACCTCAGAGGAAGCAAAATCTCAGAGTACCTAAATTCAACATCTGTATAATATTTCAAGAAAATACTGATATGTCAGTGCAATATGAATAAAATTAAAGCTTCTGAAAGCACATCAGTAGGATTTCTCTCTAGGAGCACAGGAAAATACAGGCTCAGATGGGATCCCAGAAATTATCTACATGTCAGCTCCATGCAGTTAATCACCTGCCTCAACACCTATAATAAGCAGAGCTTAATATCATTATCCTAGAAAAATAAAAAGACAAGGGTTACTTAAGTGGAAGAATTAACAAAGAAAAGCACATCTTTAAGATAGCCCAAAAGATGTCTTCAGCCAACCTTCTTTTTCCACTGGATCAAATAGAAGGATCAGATATGTTGTGTGCTTGCATAAATCAGCAAGCTCAGACATAAAAGCCAGGATTCCCCACTGCTGCCTAGAAGAGACCCGGTGGCAAAGTCTTGGGCATCTGACTTCAACCTGTTAACAACACTCCATTAATATAGACTGGTGGGGGGAAAAAAAAAAAAAATTAAATGCTCTGCTTCAAATCAATCAGGTTGGGAAAAGTATTTGTTATCTTGACAACAGTGCCTTGTTGCAAAGGTCTGGCTCTGGAGTCTGGGATCCAGCTCCAGCAAGTCACAGTCAGGAAGCAACAAACCAAACTAAGACATTGTGTACAACAAAGTTGAGAACATTACAAAGAGAACAAAGTCACGTATTCAAGAAAAGTAAATATTGAAAACAGGTCTGTTTGCCAATGTACCCTTGCTCTACTGACCTCTCTTTGCTGCCAGACACGCACCTGCATATGAGGTTGCAAGACACCTTGCAATACCCTCCTTTCTCTAGAGCATAGGATGAACAGTGCTTTGGAAACAAGCATATACTCAATTTTCCTTTGGCTCCTGATTTAACTGTGAGTGCCAGCTGTCCCTTTTTCCCTCAGCCACATTTATTGCATTTTATGATACTGATTTTCTCCTACCCTGCCATGTACTTCAGAGGAATGCATTTTGATTTGTGCTCTGTGTCTTAGCAGAAGCATGCTCTGATGGGCACAGCTTGTCCTGCTCATCAAGCTTTTTTCCCTACCTTGGTCCAGCTGCATTGTACTCATCAGCTCAGCTCACATCTTCTCATGCCTCTGCGTCACTCTCCAATAAACTTGCTCCACCACTGACATTTGTCTCTCCCATTCATCACTCCTTGTCCCAAGAACAGTTCAAAAAGTTGTTTTTTTTTTAATTATTCCTTTTAATTCTAGACATGACATCCGTTCTCACTCCTTCATGAGTACCACAGTCTCTTCATCCTCCAACATGAGTCTCCCATACCCTATGTCCCACTCAATCTCCCAGTATCTTCCCTTGGGTGGACACTTCCCTCAGCTGTGGTCCTGCCTGTGGATTCTGGCAGCTTGTCTGCACTGCCTGCACTCCCATCCCACGCCACAGACTTTCTGCTCTCAGCCCTGGTAGCAGACCTGGCTCTAGAGCAGCTCATCCTGCAACCACAGAGAAGCCCCTGCTCAGTCCCAGGATGAAGCAGGACATTTTTGACAACAAGCTTGAGTAGTTATTGAGCACCTGTGGCTGGGGATTTAGGCAGATTTTTCTCAAGGTACTTTCTTGACACAAAGGTCATCATTCTTCTGAGTGTCAAGTCTGAGTCCTTGAACAAAGGAAGTAGACACTTGAGCTTCTCAAACAATTGTTTCAACGTTTGAAAAGCATTGTGGATTGTTCCCTGGCATCTTAGGAACCACTTGGCTCTTTTGGCTGAACTTTACACCATCAAATCAGATGGCACTTCACAAATGGAAAGAAAATTTGGCAGAGTTGTAAATGATTCAAAAGCAACTCTTACAGTGAGAAATATTAGAAAACCATAGCAGAAGCACCTGTCTATTCAGACTTCTTAACATTTCCCTTCCAACCTTTGTTGTCTTTAACGTACTAACTTGTATCCGGTGTACTTTCTGAAACATAATTTATATAAGCTTTTAACTCAAAATTAGTATTTCCTTCCTTTGTTTCCCTCCTAATACATGCACAAAAAACACCCCAAAAAACCCAGAACATCATGGGATAAGCACTGTTCTTCTGTTTATTCACCAGAACAAAGAACAGAACATTTTTAGAAAGTCAGAGAAACCATTCCTGCTCTGCAGGAAGTATGTACAGCAAACTCACAAAGACCAGGTTAGAAAGGTAGAAAGTGGAGGAAGAGGAGCAGGGCCACAGAGGACAGGAGAAAATGCAGCAGAGGGTAGAATTTCTTCTCAGTCCCCTCCCTCTGTCTTGGGGAGCCAGTGTAAAACCATTTGGAGGAGGTGAGGTTGAAATACCTGCCCAACAAGCAGCCAGTTTTCCACGCAGACTGTAGAGCAGGAACTGACTTTTCCACTTAGTGACTCCTCAGCTTTGGATTATGGGGACATCCCCTTTTAGTCTTGCAAGACTTATTAGCTCATGCACTTGGGGGAAAGGGTGGGAAAGCTTATAGAACATAGGACTGTGGAAAGAAACTTCCCTCTGGGGTATGTGGAAGCAATTACATAAACATCCTCTGAAAGATCCTTGCATTTCTCCAAGGTATGGGTGGTGACAACTGCTACACAACTAATTTCCTATTGTTTCTATACTGCTGTATGAAAGCAGTTAGTATACATTGATCTCTGCTACAAATGAAATAAAGCAAATCTTGGGGTTAATCCCAGAGACTTGAAAGTATCAAACCTTTGCACATTTGAAATTCTGTACAGCATTTCAGGTTACATAAGTCCAGTTATTTAAAACTGAATTTCAGTCTTAGAGCTTCATTACTAAACAGTTGGCCTACATTACACTCAGGACTGCTCCCTACCTCAACTACCTCAGCATATAAATGGACTACCAAATCTTGCTCTCAAGGACTGAACAGCTGTTTCCATAGTAGGGCTTCAGTAACCCTCCATGAAGAATTACTGCATTGAGCAGAGCACCAAGGCAATGTCTGCAGCAATCTGTATCACAAGCAGAACCCTGGTACCACCCTATCTTAAAACTCACCCACAGCAGCTCTTCACTGACCAGCACTTGCATCAGTGACACACACACACCTCTCCAAAATATGTGAGGTATGGGGCGCCTCATAAATCCTGATGGTTTTTTGGCATGCAACTGTAAACCTATGCAGGAAGGACTTGGGATTGGCTCACCCACTCACCATTGGTCACTTAGCTTAGGAACAGGCCATTGGAAATCAGACACTTAACGAGCAAGCTTACTGTTTCCCAAGTGACACAGCATTCTACATTTGCACTTCAACTGACTGAACCTGAGTCACCTCAAAGACCACTTCGCCATCTCTCCTGTTGCTGCTAGGAATGATTTCTTGAGGGGTGAATGGGAGACAAGAATTCTTTCTTAACCATCAGTGTTTCACACATTAAGAAAATGAAACTATGAATGCCCCAGCATTTAATGGAAGCAGAGAAGAGCCACCTCCTTAGTGGCTCTAGAATACAAGCTCTAGAAGACAGTCAAATAATATAGTGAAGAATGTGATATTAATGGCATTAACAAATCAAGATAAAAATCTCCAGTACAGCAACTAGAAAAGAAAAAAAAAAAAAAAATAAGCTAAGCCCTGTGTTGACATTTCACATTACCAGTTTTATGCTGGTTTCCCAGCAAGGAAAAAGACAGGAACAATTCACCTGGCATAGCCTTGCTGCACATCTCCTCTCCTTCCATCCCTCATGTAGGGTAACCCAGTCTACTACAATTTTATCATTAGCTATGTCCTAGAGAATGCAGTTTTCCCTAGAGCAAAAGAATTTAATGGGTTATGAATTTGATACAAAAAAGAAGGAAAATTCAGCTGCAACATTCTACAAAATCTAGTACCCAGCCACTAAACAGTAACTAGATCTAGAGCAGTTTCATTTTCTTACAATTCTTGATTGCTCATTATTGTAAAGCCTGCTTTGTTTCAGAGCTGGCCAATTCATCCACTTCATTCCAAAAGAAATCCACCAGCTGGGTATTTAAAAAAAAGGCACAAAAATTATATTTGGCATGTACTCCTAATTTTAAAATGTTTAAAAGATGCTTAATAATTTTAAAATGTCTTGTACTCATTTGGTCTTTAAGTATTTTGATCTTATTATAGCTTCTTTCTCACAATCCAAAGTAAAACTATACTTAAGGACTTAACATTTTAAGCCACCATCTCTAAGGAAAAGAAAGCAGACTTGTGCTTTCTTGAGTAAATGATTAAAATAGGATATATCACACTCCACAAAGCTCCAGTTTGAAAGACTCAGATATTGCAGGCTTTTATAGCCCAAAGTACCCAGCCTAACTGTAGAAGGTTCCTGATTAAAACAATTTACAAATAGCAGGAACTGAAAAAGAACTATAAACCAGACATACGATCTCTTACATTAAACTTTGTTTCAACTGCAAAACAAGCCTGTAGGTTTTAACACTGTATCTATACTGATTTGTAATGCTGCTAATATTTCAGATCTTACTTAATGTGTTTTCTAAAAACCTGCACTTAAATTAGTACTTAAAAGTATTTAACTGAGGAACAGCCTGGCAAACAAAAAATGTTATAACTCTTTATAATGTGTTACAAATGTAGCATTTTATAAGGTTACATAATGTTACAAATTATATTCTGAACTTGCAATTTATCATTTTTGATACTCATTAAACTTTATCATATGTAATCATAAAGTGATTACACCCCTAAGACAAGTTGGAAGTGCTCTGAAAGCTGGACAGTAGTACCTTCCCATTAACTACACTTGCTCTAAATTACCAAACTTTAGAATTATATTTTCTATTTTTACAACAGAAAATTTGAGATTTGCACTGTAATTGAGATATCAGTGGCAAAGAAACCATCTGCCAAGAAAATAAATAGAATGAAAATGTATTTCCAAAAGATGGCTGCATATACAACTGCATGTTGCTGTCATGGTATTCACTCACTTAGGCAGAAAACAGCAGTTTGGTGCCAAGTTCCACCACAGATGTAGATGTATGACTAACTGAGGTCAAGAATAATGAACAAATCTGAGGACACAATTGTCCCTAACAAAGGCAGCATCCATGAACACCCAGATGAAGCCCTCTGACTACCTAGAAGACCTCCTGAGCCCCTGAAGCAAACTGGCATGACATTTTGGCTCCCACTCAAACAGCAGGCCTGACATCTTGTGGTGGTACTCATTTGTGACATCTCAGTCCAGATTCCTACAAGAATCGCTTTCGGCTGAGGTGTGTAACCAGCCTATCAGTAATCAGGTCTTATTCCAGCAATATTTATGAGAAAAACTAGGAATTACAGGTACAGTCTATTTATGGTACATGGCACTGCGTATGAGGCAAAAATGGGAATGCAATGATTAACAACTTCATACATTATTTCTATAATTTCAGATAGAATTAATATAGTTTTGGCTTTAGTTTTTGTAACCTATATCTCTTCAGCTGAAAACACTGAAGAAGTCAGCTAGTGCAGAAGTGCTGGAAGGACATGTCCATCACTTCTATCTCATTGAAAAATCATCCAGAGCAGACACAAGGAACAGGCTCACCTCAAACTTCCTGAGGTGCTGAATTTAAAGCTGGTGCCTGGTGGTGTGGAAATCACTACACTGCACCATATCGTGGTCTCTGGAATCAGGGAAAAAGCTTGCCATCTACTCCTTACTGTGTTTAACTAGTGAGCAACCTGTACTGTGCTTCCAACATGAAAGAAGGTTATTGAAGTAGAAAAATTTGTTCTATTTGATTACTGGACCCTGTCATAGTCAGCTCAATGAACTGTAACTGCAGAAGGAAAAACCTACCCAGCTCAAACTGGGCCACTATTCATGAAGAAATACAGGAAAGAGAAGGAATTCCAGCAGAAGACATTTAAAATAAGACTGTCAGAAGAGCTGTTATACAAGTGCAGCCTCTAGTGGTCTGTCCAAAATCACTCACTGCCAAGTAAAAATTATTATCATTTAACCTCTTGGCACTAACAGCTGCATTTCACCCAACACAGCTGATGCTGTGACAGTCCATAGAAGCAGCACAAGCTGTAAGCAGGAGGCATCATTTCTTATTGATGCTTATGCTTCAAATCTGATTTTGAAAATAAAAACTTCTTCCCCTAATTCTCACCCCCAAAAAACAACATGCATACTATTCTACAGTATAATTAAGTTTATACTGAAATTCTGTGAATAGATATATTTTTAAATGCACATTAAAACCCCAAAGCATTTAGACCTTCTCTTTATTTTGATTTTGATACTTACTGCCTTCCCTTCACAGAAACAGATGAAGCTGCACAGGAAGTTAGGAAAATCTAAGCTTCTCTGTTGGAGCTGAACCTGTTAAAGCTTCATCATTAGACAAGGTTCAGATAAGAAATTTCATGCATTTCTCTGCCTCAACTATGCACCTTTTTTTTATATTTCTCCACATTTCAGTTAACTCTCCCAAAATCTTGTACAGTGTACCACTAATGAAAACCCCTTTCCTTTCCTTTCCTTTCCTTTCCTTTCCTTTCCTTTCCTTTCCTTTCCTTTCCTTTCCTTTCCTTTCCTTTCCTTTCTCTTACTTTTTGCCTCAACTGTTATTAGTTCATGCCCCAGGTGTGTCTAAAAACACACTGTATTGCAATTTTCTCAGGACCAGAGAACCATCAGATAACCAAAATTGCATTTTGGGATCTCTCAGCAAGCGGGCAAAGAAGAATTTAGATGAATGTTGGGTTGTGAGGTGGCATAAATAAAAACCATCATAGACAAGTGGTTATAATTTGCTCATGAAGCAGAAGAGATGAGCAGAATCATACAGCCTGGCAGAGTGACACCACGAAAATAAATGCCTTTTGCCACTTTATAAGCACAGGCAAGAATAATTACACATGATGTTGTGTCAGTGACAGGAGATCTTAAAAGCCAGATAAACAGGAGAAAAAACAATGAGAGCAACTTCAAAGAGCTTTGTCTAAGGGGTTATTAGCAATTCTAAACTTTGGGAGTGTCATCCAAGCTTCACAATGATTGTAGGCCAGACAGCCACGAGGGGTTATGTGTAGCCCTACGCCTGATCTGAAAATTCCTCAGTCACCACAGGACTGTGACAGCAGCAGCTCACAGGACTGTACGAACAGCTTACTGCACTGCCAGCAGACCAAGAACCTGCAAGGAAGATGGGCCACTGTCAGAGGCATTCTGCCAATGAGGCAAATGCCAACTTACTGACAAACAGGAGAGCTGCCCTCCAGCCTTGGTCCCAAAAAGCAACCAGAGGTCTTTATCTTGCACAGAAGTAGGTCTCTTGAAATTGTGAAATACAAATCCAAACATATTTACTTGAGGGAATTCTGTCTCTAGTACTGCTTGTGCTTATTTATTTTAAAATATTTATGCCAATTTATACGACATGCAAGTCACATTTCTTTTATCTCCCTACCCAGATTCAGAGATATGGGCATGAGTATCTTCCTTGATTGGTCCCTTTATCTCCTCTTTACCTCCTGTGCTCCTTTAGTCCTCAAATCAGTCTCTCTTACACTTTCAGCAATTCCTCCTGAGGCACGACTGACTGGAAGACAGTAATGCTGGCTATATTCCATCATATATGCTGACCTTCTTTCTGCTCCAAAAAGCTTATGCTGTTGAGGGGGGAAGCCAAGAGAACATACCCAGGGTTAAAAATAACAACTGAAGTGTCCAGGCATCATCATCTGCCTGGGCCTGGACATCTGCTTGTACCACATGCACTTACCACCTTCCCATGATACCCATCAGCCTTTTTTATGGTAACTTCATAGATTTATAGAATGACTTGGGTGGAAAGGGACCTTAAAGATCATCTAGTTCTGACTGCCCAGAACATCACATGCTTTTTCCGACCAAGGAACTAAAATCAGAGTGACCTTAATGCATTTTTGCAGGTAAAAGAAAAATTAATTTAACAAGTTGTTGCTTAACAGATCCTGGTTTTGTGTGTGAAATTAAGTAAAATAAGGGTTTTTAAGGAAGAACTATAATTTTCTAAATGGAAAACAATGTGTGATTTCTTCAGGTCATACAGAGCTGCTTTTAGAAGGACTGCTTGAAGAAAGACAACAACTTTGAGGACTCATTTAGAGTTAACTACAGATGGCTGAAGTAGGTCATGTTATCCTGGAGGGGCAATTAAGGATAAATAGGTCAATAAAGGCAAAAGGGCTCCATGTTGGTTTAAGCTTAAGTAAATTGAGCAGCAGAAGGCCTATGCGACTCTCATTTTAGAACTATTAAGTCCAACTCCGTAACAGCATTTTTACACCTATTCAGAATGGCGATATAGGAATTGTACATATTTCCAGGACACTGCAACAACCATTAATGCTACTGCACAAAGTATTGGAACAACCTTACATGGAATGCTGCATAATTTATTTTAGAACTCTGCTATTACACTTAAATAGAGTGTTAAACTCTCTGAATTTAATACTGGACTAATAAAACCCCTGTGTGACAGTCCAGAATTTTAGTAATTAACTTTCAAAATTTTACAGTGTTTAATTTACTTTGTCTTATTAGCAGACTAAATTTACCACTGGATGGCACGTGTCATACATACTACCTAAATCCTCTAAACCCTAAAGGTGTAAATGGGATTTAAGGACTGGAAAGGCTTTGCATGTACAGGGCTGAGCTTTAAAATAAGTTTAAGGCACTTTTAAAGTGGACATTGAAACAAGTGTAAATAGTTCTAAACCCAATAAAAATTCAGACTCTAAGTTATGATTTGGGCTTTGACCTTAATCTTGTGAGGCCATGTATCTGACACAAAAGCTTTGGACTACCACTTAAATTTAAGATACAATGCTCTCACTTCAAACCTAAGACCTTACATTTCCTGTCTGCTTACAGCAACATATGGCATTTACAACTGTTTGGCAGCTGTGCTCTGAGAAAGGATGGGTACACACAGCATGACAGATTTTGCTGGAAGTCCTGGGATATTCTCACTGACAAATTTGAAGGCCTGCCAAGGTAGCAGCAGGGTATAGGTTCCATATCTTCAGCCTGGATTGTAATCCAACAAAGAGGAGAGCAGGGAAATTAAGCACAGCTGACAGAAATAAACTCTGAAGCTGCAAAGCTGTTGCTCAGCACGTCAGTATGAACTGTCAGGGCATCTGGTTTTTGGCACTTCTTTCCCATTACGTGGTGATGTTAATCCCTGGCACTCTATAACGCAAAAGTGGTTAACTCTTAGCTGGTGGTGGGCTGCCCATTCAGTTTGCAGATAAATGAGGAAACACAGGCAGTTGCCCTCTGACACCGGCTCTTCGCAAGGTCCACTGGACCCTGACAGACTTACAGGCTGAAAACATAGCACTACCCCAACACTGCTGCCTCTGCTTTCATAGCACAGTGCTAGAAGGAGACTGGCCAGGCCCAAGCTGTGTGGTCCCTGAGCTCTCCTGTGTCCCTGGCACCGAGGTTTGCTAGCTCCAGCAACACCCATGCCATGCTGCTGCATGTCCTTCTGGTCCCTACCCAAACCCAGTTTATCGAGCTTTGCTGTGCCCACACAGATCTGAATGCACTGAAAGCACACACACTTCTCTTTCAGTTTCCCAGTGTTATCCCAAACAATGGGGAGCTGGTATAGTAAACAAGGAGGGGTCTACCAGAAGCTTAGCAAACCCTAAAAACTGAGCTTTTGAACTGTCAGACATCAACACTTCCGGAGGTCATCTCGTTCTGTTCCATTACTTGGACAGGATGGCTCCCTAGTTTCCTACACCAGAGAGTACCAAAAACAACAGGGTTTTTTAGAAGGCTACATGGTGTTCAAGCATTTGTAAACCCTCAGGAATCTCAAAGGAGGCAATGCTCTCCCAGCCAGGAAACTGATGGACATCTTTCAAAACAGGAAACTGCTGAACTGCCAAGTTAACCTGAGTTATGCTCAAGATCATGCAGTAGGACAGAAGGGCATTACAAAGAGAAGCTGTACAAGGCTCTGGCAGAATACAAGTCAAAAAGGCCCAAATATTATGTTTAATCAGTGATATGGGACTCAAACAGGCCACCAAAAACTGTTCCAAATTTTCTAATCTACACTGCTTATTTCTCCTGAAAGGGATTTTGTGTTTAAGATTCAGCTTTACACTTTTAAAATATTAGCTTTCCAATCTCTTGTGGCCACAAGAATTTTAGCTCGCTTTCTTTGTTCAAAGATGAGCCTATATGAGCAGCAAAGAAAAGCATTAAAACTATACTCTTTTGTTCTCATAAACAGCAAACTGTTTTCTAATTGCAGTAGAAACTGCTAATTAGCCACAAGCAAAACCATATGTTGAAAAATACTGTGTAGTTAAGTTTTTTTTAACCACTGCAATTATCTATTAATTTCTTTTGGAGCAAGTTCTCATGCTAGTACCCATATTTGGTAAATTCATATTTCAACAATGTGTACACACTGAAGATAATAAAATACATTTCAAGAAACAGCTGTGATGGAGAGAAATTAAATATGAATAATGCTGCCTTCAAGGTACACTGCAAATCTTAGAAATCTATATACTAGGATCAACAGAAAAATTAAAAAAAAATACTCTCAAAACAGAGAACACTGAATGCCTTGAAATGCAATAGTCTTCCTTCAGCCTCAGTAAATATGTGATGAAAAGGTACATTGCACAGGTGCCCCTCCCACTATGCAGTCAGAATGATGGTGTTTGGAGGTTGTCAGGTTTTTACTCAGCTTAGAGATAAGACAACCTTGATCTGCTTGGCTTTTTTTTTCCTACCCAGCTGAGCAGTCATCCCCAAAGGACTCACAGAGTGAAGAAAGAGGAGACATTCTCTGCAGAAAGAGAATCAGACCAGCTACATGGACAGTATAAAATCTCAAAATATCCCAAAAGGATACAAGACATGGCTGACTGTCCTCTACTGAAACCCAATGGAATTTAAAGTTGTCACCTCTTACAGACATTTCATCTAGAGATATTACTGTATTCAACTCCCTAGATAAGAACTATTAATTCACATGGATCAATATTTACATGTTAACTATTTGTACCAATTCAGCATTTCAGTTAAACTAGTCTTCCTAGAAAGTATTGCCTTACATACTGCCATGGATTCTCCTACTTGGGTAGCCTATGTATCTTTCTAAGACAATTCTCACCTTTTTAATAAAACTTTATCTTGTACTTCAACAACAATAATAAAAAATAATATTATCTGCTAAAAGGAAAAACCTGCTTCGGAAGCATTACACATCTACCTTTGCAACATATATTTCACTACCAAAACAGAAGTTATAAAAGCATTAGCTGCAGTCTTCCACTGTCTATTGTACTCATCCTTAATTCATTGTTTTTTCCTGACAAGGCAGTGATCTTTCAGTACACATGGTATATGACTGCTGTCACACATTTTGTCAACGGTCTGTACTGAATATTTTGAGATTACTACAAACCATATGTTAGATGTCATATTTCATCCAGCCATCTACAGAACACGATTTTACCTTGCAACATAAACAAACACCCACCTGAAGAATATGGTTCAGCTCTGCTTAATGTTATACAGTTGCACCAAGGTTAACTGAGTATCTTTAAAATGAGATGAGGTATTCCCTTTCCTCTGTGTCCTTTAACATCCTCATGTATCAGGCATTTACACATCTAAGCACATGCTAATAGCTCTACTATTTACACTATTCTAATCCATCTAAGTTGACAGCATGCAACTTTTAATAGTTCTATTCCTAAATGCAAGGTGTCCCATGAGATATTTATCATTTCATGATTAAAGTTTACTGTGAAAAAGACAAGAGAAAGTTCACACAGAAAAAATTTGGGAAACCCAGTGTTTAGATAATACAGAACAAGGACACAGTAAGATGCAACAAGGTCATGTTTATCTATAAAATTAGAAGGGATAAAAAGGTAGGTTGAGAGGTTTCAGTTTTTCCTCTTCCTTTTGAAGTCCTAAGCTAGCCTTCTTTCACTTGGGAAGAGATCTTGAAAACCTGAAGTCACTGCTAAAATTTATTATACCAGTAAATATACTATTGGGTGAACTCTACTGCAGAGCACAGAAAGATCCTTTCTTATGAGGCTCTTAGTAGCTCCTTACTGTCATCCCCATGAAATATAATTTCCCTTAACATGCGACTCCAGGCAGTCAGACAATGAGGTTTGAGTTACTGCTGCCAACCCTTGCTGTGATCTTGTACAGGACCAAGTAGAACTAGTAGTTTCCTGAGGAACTGGGGTGGCTCCAGATGTGTCTGTGCTCTTGGAAAAGTCCATTTCCCCTTAGTCTGCCAGAACAGCCAAAAGACAGTTACTTATCTGATAACTCAATGACAATAACTTGGGAGAGCTGCCCCTGCATAAAACCTGTGGGCTGCATTTCCATCCTGTCTGTAAATCTGTACTCCTTACACCTCCTTAACCAATTTACAAACTAAAAACTAACTGCCTTCACTTCCCTCAAAAGCAGCTTACAAAGCACCTAAAACAGTATCTGAACACTAAGACAGCAGGAAAAATCCTACCTTACAATACCTTTAAGAGCACCAGAAATATCCCAATTCCAGAATAACTGCAGAACTGTCCCCTCTCAGGGCTATACACATATCAATGTATGTAACATATCAATAGCATAAGGGTATGTTTGCTGGATCAGGCTAGGGTCGTTTTTGTAGTTTTTTATTCCTATAAACCTGCACAAGGCCTCACAAACAGAGTTTTACACAGTAAGCTTCTGACACTGCCAGCAAAGATATCAGTCAGGAATGTCGTAAGCCCTATGAGATTCTATTGACTCTCAGACACAAAAAGGTTGCATGTTTATCAGTATCTTTACGACAGCATTATTTTTACAAGATTTGAAAGTGAATTGTCATCACTTTAAACCTAGAGAACTGTTATATTCACAATAGTGAACACCTTACTCTTAACATCTATACAGCTGGGCTATCTCCTTTGTTTCACAAGAACAGTCTTCTCTTTCTGAATACTTAAGAATTAAAGAAACAAGAAAATGCTAGAATAACAGCCAGACTTAAGGAATGACCACTTCTGGCTCAATACTCACAGAGTAATTGTTGTCAGGTAGGAGCAACTGACAGAAAAATCTCCAGAAAATCTGCTCCTATCAAAGTGGTGTACTGGGATGCCCTCAGTGCTCCCCCACTGTACCAGATGCTGTTAGTTCTGATCAGAGTTTCTCACATGAACCCCACTCTGTGCAGAAGTTCAATGGGCCACCATGAAGCGCACCACCAAGAACTTTCAAAGGAGAAGCAGATGTGAATTTAGAGTATAATTATTTGCAGAAACAGTACCCAAGATACGATCAAGGGATGCTTAGCACCATGCAGTTTAACCACCAAGAGGATAAACAAAGAAAATGCAAAAGCTGGCTTTGAGCTTCAGAGTTTAATTCCCTGATAAACTAGGGATTAAGAAGTACAACCAGGAGGGGCTGGTTACACCAACTAAAACTTGATGAGGGTGCACTGCATCTCCTACTCTAGATCCTTGCCAAGGACACCAGACAAAATGGATACGAACAGTTCCCTGAGGAAGTCTGTCTCCAGATAAAACATCAACCAATAAACATCTCTTTGAGCCAAATAATCCAAGCACTTTTTTACCCACCCAGCAGCCCACCTGCCAAAATGTAACAACTCAAAGTGGATAGAAGAGTGGTGGGGGAGACTTAAGTTGAAAGTCTTGCTTAGGGTGAGGCAAAAGACATGTACAGCTTTGCCTCACTGATGCATCCAGTATTGTCATCACAGAAACAGGCTCGTCAAGCACAATTACTGTTGTTTAATTCATGCTGGCTACTCCCCGTGACCTTCTTCTTTTATGTGCCCAAAAGTGTGTTTTAAGAGGACTCACTCCATAATTTCCTCACAGACCAAAGTGAGGTTGACCAACGTGTAGTGCTTCAGAAAACTATTCTTATCCTTTCTGAACATGAATGCAATATTTACATTTCTTTGGTCACCATGGTTTACCTCTAATCTCAAAAACCTTTCAAAGGTTATAGAGAGCAACCTTACTATGGTCAGTGTCCTTACCACTCTCAAAGCAGCTGATCTTATGCCAAACACTAGATTTGGGTCAAGATTTCTCAAGAGATGCTTGATTTTGTCCTAAGCCATTGCTTGTCATTCGCCTCCTTGAACTCTCACTCTGAACACATAGGCCTGGGAGACCTGTCAGAGAAGACTGAAGTGAAGAACTCAAGTGTTTCAGCCTCATCTATATTGGCTGCTACTAATTTGCCCAGTCCATTCAGCACAGGTCTACATTTTCCTTGTTTATTCCTGCACTGCTAAACCACTGGAAGTTTTTTTGAGCAGTCCTTGATGTCCCTTTTTTCTTGTCCCTCAGCTCCAGGTGTGCTTTGACTTTTCTGACGCCATCCCTACATGTTTGGACAATGTACCTACCTTCTTTCTTTGTAGCCTGTCCGTACTTTCACCTCCTGTGTGCTGCCTTTGTAGCTCAGCTCAGTCACAAGTTCGCTTTCAGACAGTGGGGTCAGTCTTCTGTTACGTCTATTCACGTTATTCACATCCCAGGATGTACCATTCTTATCCTTGGAGAATGCTGTCCTTCAAAACTTGGCAGCCTTTCACAGCAGATTTACTCTTCAGAACTGCTTTCCTTTGTATCCCACATACCAGTTCCTTGAACAAGCCCAAAATCTGCTCTCTTGAAGTCTAGGGTATATACTTTATTCTGCTACTTGCCTTCCTCACCTCCATCAGGATTTTGAGCCCACTATTTCCTTCCTTAGCAGACTGTCAACAAAAATCACGATGTTTACTGAGCATTGCTAACACTACTGTGCCCTCTAAGAGAGTCAGAATTAATCCCTGGGCCTGCTTTGCATCCTCAGTCAAAGCTCTGGAAACTCTGGAAGTCTATACATTCAGCTAAGCCAGGGAAACAGCTCGAGTGGTGAGGACAAACCTCTGTACATAAATATAGAGTGTTCCCTCTCACTGAGTAATATCCTGAGCAGCATCCAGGAATTAGCATGTTCTGCCAAATTATACATGTGCTCAATTATAACACTGAATATTGCATTCTAAGATATAGCAAAGACACAAGAGGACAATGTCCATCGTGGAACCACATCCATACATACCAGGAAGTAATTTTCTGATGAAATATAAATAGCAGTACAGAATTCATCTAACAAGTACCTTAGACAGCTGTCACTAACCAACACTTACTGACATTGCACCATAAGCTTAATTTTCCTTTTTTTGATTAAAATATCAAGCCTGACTAACACCACATGTAAGGGATCAAATGTGAAAAGTCCCTTAGATAAAAGGTTATTTTCTTCTAGACTGGTGCTCACCTTGGAATGCTTGTCAGGTAGGTCAGGACATTCTGAAACTCTTTTTCAGGGATGTCACTGAAAGCTGGATAGTCTGGAAAGGTGATAACAGGGCAGCCATCTTCCCCTCTTCCACCTACGAAAGAAGCAGCAAACATGTTTACATGCAAGTCTCTTTACTTAGACTGAAATTTCCCAGTAATGAAATAACTGGTTTTTTGTTTGTTTGTTTTCAATTTTTTTTTCAGGGCTCATGTGTGGACAGTTTATTCTGAACAGTATCTCTCTTATGCAGTGCTTAGGAAGTTTTATAGAAAGGAATTTGTTACACCCCATTCACCACATTAGATTTTTTCTGGACAAATGCCTTGGCTGCAGAGATCAGTTCTGACACCAGATGGCAGTGCACCTTTCTTCTGAAAAACGTCAACTGCATGTAAGTAGAAGCAATTGGGAGAAAGAAATCAACTAATTTAGAAACAAAAAACTTAATTCAGAATGGAGTAGGCGAATTTCCATCTTGAACTGAGCTCAACCCTCTTACCAGTTTGAATTCATTAATGCAACACCCCCCTGCCCTGCTCAGTTGGCTGCTTTGCTTCCAGGCTGGTGAAACAGAAGGGGCAGAACATCAAAAGAAATGGGCGTAGGTGTTTCAAATGAGATTTCCCATTCCCAGATTACGTACAGAAGGTAAAGCAGAGCTGAGCACCTACACTACAGCAGAGCTGCTGATGATAGATTGATATCATTATATGTATTAGTCCTGACATTTGCACCACTGGGTAGAATTCACAGACGCAATGCTTCTTCATGCGCTTCACACAGATTCTTACATGCAAAATGTAATTATTTCTTTTTAAAGGCATTATTAATTTTTCACGTCTTTAGCAAGTATATATTCATAAAGACAGGTAGGACAAGGGGCTTGGTGAGCCCTAGCAACTGCATGAGGTTAACTGTTCAGGGGGCAGGAATACACTGTTGGCAAGTTATCTTTGCTTCATAGTTCAAGAAGAGAAGAAAAGCAACCAAAAATTCATGTTGTAAAAAAACGGGGATATTTTTTCCAGCCTTGAAATCTAGTAACTGTGCAGAAATCAGCATTAAACTGTATTAACAACACCAATTATGAGAGCAACAGTGATTTGTGAAGATTATTACCTACTTCCAGTGCCTTTGCATCTAACCTCATCAGACACAGGAGAGAAATATTTGACCTCAGATTCATTTGATAAAAGAAATCACAACTTCCCTCCAAACCACATGTAATTAGAAGAGCTCAAATAGTATCTTTATGTTAATTTGTGTTGAATCTGATTTCCATTTACCAGCTTACGGACAGCATGATGTTGTCGCTGCGAAGTTCTTGGAATCAAAATACATGAAAAAATAATGTGCTCTGGATGTATTTAAACAACAACAAAATGCAACTATTATGCAAATATTGCAAGTTTGCAAACATGACCTTTATGACACACCCAAACATGGCAACACTGAGTCAAGGGAGCTAATTTTAGCTACACAAATATTCACGACACAAATATCAGTTAAGACCTATTTTGTTTCTATTGGTTTTTGTTCTACCCAAGCTCTCACGACTAAAGCATTCTCCTCTCTTGTTAAAAGCATGATAATGATTATTTCTGTTGCTTATGAGGTGTTCTGTTCTCTTTAGAGTAACTATTTTTAGGTACAATCATACATTATTTGTGGTATCTTCATTGGTTACTTGTTTTGTTCTACTTAATTTCTATAAATAGGACATATGAAACAAAAGAACAATGACAACAGACATGCAGGACATGTCCTAAAAGCAAAAGTCTGGACTATGATTTTCAGGAAGTTCCCAGACCACCACCAATTGTCAAGGGCAAATAGAGCCATCCTGCCTGGACACTGCCTATTAATTCTCAGTTTCTAGTACAGTCATTTGTGGTTATCTTGGGTGGAGATGACTCTGCCCTGACCTGAGCTCTGAGTGAGAAGGCTGTTCTTCACTGATGATCTTTTTCTTCGGTGTTTCCCTGCTGGGACACTTGAGCACAAATAAACCTTCAAATGCTCCTCAACTGCTTTTCCTTATCAGAACCCTGCTGCTGAAAAGAGTTTAGGGCAGAGTGATCTGAAATGCTACACATAAGAAGTTCTGTAAATTTCAGCTTTAACAATACTGACCTACAGAAACTGCTCTCTATATTGCAACTTCAAATACGTGGCCATCAAGGGAAGACAAGTCACTCTAGCCAAAGCAGTCGCTGCTTTAAAAGGAGCATTTGTCAGAGAAACTTAAAAAAAGGGCATGGGAAATAGAGCAAAAATCCTATATATTAATTGTGTTTGTATTAAATAGTAGAAAGAGCAGTGAGTTCACTTTTTAAAGTCTTTTATTTCTTAATGAACCTGTTGCAGCAAGAAATTATTTTTTTCCCTTACTCAGAATCATTCTTTTCTTCCTCATTTTTCTTCATCTCTGCAAAAGCAGCATTACACAGTTCATAAAATTAGCTGTGTAAAATGTGATTTTCTTCTCTTCACCCAGAAGTAAACCAAGCTACAGAATTTAGGAGGAGGAGATAAAAAAGTTTAGGAAGCTAAGAGGGGTGTTATTGCTGTTGATATTGGTTTTAGTAAGAGGGAAAGCATTCAAGTGACAAGTACTTTCACTTCTCTTATCCTTTTTGAAACACAGATTTAAGGCAAAAAATTCAAATATCCAATTAAAACTAATCCATATAATAACCTTCCAGCACCTCAGAATTATATACATCTGATTACAAAAAAAAGACAGACTTAAATAAATTTGTGAGTGCTACAACTCATGAAAATAATTCAACATGTACAGAGTAATTTTTAAAATGAGTTACTGCAATTTTAATCATGATACAAAAAGTAATTTAACAGCAATATTTTAATAAACTCAGGTAAGTTGGTACAGTGACTACTCAGTCCTAACCATTGGAAAATCACCTCTTTCACACTTCCCTCCAGCTCTGAGTCCTGAAATTCCAGCTACAGCTGTTGAACAGCCTTAACCGATTTGCTGGACAAGTTCTGTCCATAGAGGCACACACAAGCCCGCTGTCCTATTTCTAGTCTTACACAGGGATACAGTGACCTACACAACTGGAATTTAATAGTTTTATGTGTTTTTAAGACAATCAAGTACCTGAGAGCATTAAGAATATGTTCTTAGTCTTTTTTTTAACATAAATTTCTGAAAGTGTAACAAATCGCCTTATTTTTATTTAAAAAATTATGAGCACTGTTCTGACTACACAAATTCCAGATTGAACGGATCTCGTGAAAGATGCCTTTACCCACGGCAGGGTAAGGACAGCCTAGATGATCTTCAAAGGCTCCTGCCAACCCAATCCATTCTGTGATTCTATGAAAATGCTGAAATACATTTAGCATAATTTCTCTATGAAATATTAAACGAGTGCCACTGGAGTGCCAGCGTTGGTTTTCGTTTACTGCAAAGAGCAGCAGAGAATGCATCAGTCCTTAAGTGCGTGCAGTCTGCAGACCTTTTACCTGAAATGATTCCCAAGAATTCCTCGATGCTTTTCTTATAACATGCAGCTGTGAGAAATATTTTGCAAGTGAGAGGATTATTACTTTCCAGGCTATAAATGGAAGCACCATAGGAGTAAAGAGGACTGATTTCAGCAATTAAATAAAATAAAAACACCACACCACTTTAAATTAAGCAGATCTGCTTCCACCCTACTTCCGTGAGCATTCATTAATGGAAAACTTTGTTATTAACTGACTTATACATGACTTCGGCAGCCTATTCACATGAAACTTTTTTAACAGATTTAGTGTCAAACAAAACACAAATTGTTTCCATAAAATGGAAATTTTTCAGTGGAAAAACCTTGATAATTCTAAAGCCCTGTTAGGTGGAGCTCGTCTACGAGCCTTGGTCTCAGGTCAGTTTTTACAACAGTGGCAGCTCTGTGTTTTGGAGAAACACACATTTTTAAAACATTGAATTGTGCTAGCTCCACAGGTTAGCCAGCAAAATGACTTAAGTGTGCTTATAAAATAACACTTCAAGGTCCTAATTTTGAACACAATTAACACCAGCAATAGCACCAACTGCTAAAATTGTGTGTACCCAGAGCATCATGGTCTTGTGGATGAAAACAGTAGAAAAAATATCCATGGGAAATTAGCTGTGCTATTGTGAAATGGAACTGGTAAATTTTCCCTTAAGTTCAGGTGATTTAGCATTTATTCCTTGTATTCCGCTACATCAAACTTTTCCCATTATAGTTGCTATCTCTTCTGCATTTGTTTTCTTTTTTTTTTTT
>WEKY01012295.1:38908-50365 GCA_013390045.1 Picathartes gymnocephalus
TGGGTGATAGAGAAGTGCTAATCCAAGAAAATTGCACAGCATTTTCAGAAATTCTAATCAAGAGGCATGTTAGTGACTTGGTATCTAAAAACAATCTCAAATGAGACATAATTAGTATTCTTTTCAATTTAAAAAAGCATCGACAGGGAAAATTACAAAACTTGCGAATTGCACATCTGCTAAAAACCACACACACAAGTGCACAGGCACACACAAACAGAGAAAATGGTGATACCCCACAATCCTATAAACACACGCTAGTTGTTTGGGGTTTTGTATGGACAGCAAGGTTTGGCAGCAGCAAAGAAATTGCTTAGACTTACTTCCAGGAAGGATGAGTAAGAGATTATTTTGTAATGTTTCCCAAATTAGTCTGCTCCTGTTTGCATAAAAAAACAAGGTATTCTCAAAAGTACTTGGACTACCCCCACAAAAAGGAAGTAAGTAGCTGGATATAATTAGATGACAGAGCAAAGAGTCTTCTGGCCTGATTCTATTATGTAAATGAAATAGTATTTGGACTAGAAGAAAAAATATGATCTCTATGCTGATCAATGTGCACACACAAGATTCAAGAGAATTATCCTTGTTGAACGGCTCAGATCTATAACTTTAGTTCAAAAGAGCCTGCTTAAAAGTAATTGTGTTTGCAGTCATGTCAAAAGTGATGTTCCCATGTGACTGAGAAAAGAGTTGACTTCAAATTTTTTTTTTTTTAACTATTGTAGTGGTTCAGCTATTATGCTTGTGCATTTCTGATAAGGAATTTCTCCTTTCTGCTTTCATAACATGCTTAACTGGAGAATTCAGTATTTGCAATTACATATAGACTTCAACGAGGGAGTGGATAAACAGCTTCACTGCATATCCTTTGCAAAGAAAAACAGATTCGAGAGGAATTTATTAAAATGTTCTTTCCTTGAAATGAGAGAGAAGTTTTACTTGCATAACTTCACAAGCTGCATTTTGCCCAGGCTGATCAGCAGCAAATATACTGGCTTAAAAATTGGATTGCAGTAACTACATTTGCATCTGAACATATTTGAACTGGAAAACTTTTAGCCAATGATTCACTTTTTCCCTTTCTCTGTTTCTTTACTACATTTTTATTTTGATTTTTAAAAAAATCTCTACAGGCAGTAGGTTTAGCATAGTAAATAAAAAAACAATAGTTAAGCTTACACCTGTGCAAGGCAAAGACTGCTAAGCAATACCTCTTCCACTGTCCACACACAACATAGATACTGTCTATACTATATCAGCAACCAAAATCAGGCTGCTCTTTTTAACTAACTGTTGCAATGTGTGTGGTACAGCATCCACTCAGAAATTCTCACACATAATTTTACAGACTCAGCAGCTAAGCTGCTTCAATGGGAACGGTTTGACCAGTGAGGAGTTGTCAGGTCATTTCCACAGAGAAGAGCAAGAGCACATCTAAGTAAATAAAGTTAGACAAAGTGAGAAGCTTACTATTTACAATGATAAAGGTATAAGCATATAGGTGTATATTTATAAATCAAAAGTGTAAGCATTTTGAAAGCTAGTACCAATGTTAAATTTTTCAATGGCAGGAAAAACAACTAGGAATCAATAGACAAAAATGCAGATAGTATGAACTCACATTTGTATTTCCTTTAATGGAAACACTTTGAAGTTGTTCAACACATAAATAGGCATTCAAAGGAAAGGGAGTTAAATAACTGGTTCAGCACTCATGAGTCCAAGAATCTCATTTGCACATCACATAGCTTGAATGATTTAAGATGCATATCAACATACACAGGTATCTGTATGCTCTTCTTCATCTACATTTATTTTAACACACATGCACACTGTGAAGGCAGATAGACACAAGGCTGGGTATGAAAGTCACACAGCAATCATGGAAGGAGAAGATACTTACCAAAGAAAATATAAAACAGGAATGAAAGACTGTGAGGAATACATAAGGAACACATTTTCCAGAGACTTTTAAATGGGCCTCACACTGTCCTTCATGGGATAAAACCCAAAAACAAATGAGCAAAAAAAAAGGCAGAAGACCTTTTCCAATGTGGAACAAAAAGTGGTTACATGAATAGTAACTAAAGAAAGCAAAGGTAAAAGAGGCGAAACACTGAACCATGTGGACACAACACTTAGTACAGCCTAGCAACAACAAAAGAGTAACAATTTTAGCAAAGATAAGGACCTTGTTCCACACAACAAAAAAACTCCAAGGCAAAAAGTAAACAACTGTGCCTGAGGTAAAATATTAACTTCGGGGTTTATAAATTTGCTGTGTGAATGACTAATTACTAACCTCATCCACACTTTGCCCCATTAAATTTAAGCTGAGCATGACGGCGTACTCGCTGCTGAACAAGAGCAGCCTGTATGCGTAGTGTGCACCTTGATTTCATTGCACTGATTTCACTGATGTATTTACTGACAAACTGAAGCATTAGCGGAAGTTTTCACTTTATTTTCTTTCATTTCAAGCCTAATTCGGATGTTCCTGTAGCATTTCCATTACAATCTAGCACAATGAGGGACAGGAGTAAGAAGCGACCCCGATTTAGACCAAAACACAGAAGGCAACTCGGGAAGGGCTACAGCCTTTAGCCACAGAAGCAGTCTGGGTTTCATTCCCTATTCAAGCAAGTGTCCCATGAGACCCAGATACATCCTATTAGTGAAACTAAAGCAATTCTCAAGTACACATCGACTTGCTGTTAAAAAGCCAACAACTAAAATCAGAAATGCATCTAAGACATTCAGCAATACCTGCAAATATGCTATTTTACCAAAGGCATTAGTAATATATGGACTTTAATGAGTTTTATGCCACGTACTTAGATTCTATTTCCAAGGCAACTTAGTAATAAGCAAAAGAGTCCCATTCACATACACTGGGAATGTCTTAAGTGGCCTTAGAGCAAACCTCCTCTTAAGCTTAACTGTAACAACAAACAAACTGCACATAAATCAAGTATCAAAATATTGGCTCTGTTCCTTTATTCACAGAACCTGTAAAACCACTATTTGGTACAGCACAGAGAATTAACCATCAACATCCTGCAGGATAACATTAGGATAAAAAAACCTGAACTCCAAGGTGAAATGAAAATGACTAACACTCAAGTTTCCCAAGAATAATAAAATACAACAGACAATCAAGTCACAGTAATGCAGCTGACCTATTACTTGAGGCAAATAAAACAAAATTCTTATGGACATGAGTGTGACAGACAGAAGAAAATAGAATGAGGAATGGCTGCTCTTACTTAATACACTGCCAGGTGGATTTATTGAGTTCTGAAGGCACTTGTGGATTTGTGAACTCAACAACTCATCTACCACAGTCACCAGTTTTCCCCCTCACTTCAGAGGGGCAAAATACAAATCCTACTTACAGTTTCATAGATAGGCTGATTCTCGCGTAACACTCTTATGAGACATTTTCTGCCCACGGGTAAGAGTGAGCTTGGAAAGCCAAAAAAATAAACTTCCAGAGAAATTTGTAGCTTAAGCATTATAATCTCAAATGAAGCATGAACAGCCAACTTCATTTAAAAAAATCTTATTTTCCAAGTGCTACCACCACCCCACAGAAAACACAGTCACTACCACAGACCCGCAGTTTAGTTTGTGTGGCAGAAATAAATCATAATTAGTAGTTAATTATGGGTACAACAAGATTCAGTGAGCTCTTGCCAAGGAAAGCAGTACATTGTTTCATTCCCCCGTGTCTCTGGATCCGATGCAGGATGGGATTTAGAGGGAGAGGGAACAGTCATAGAGTCCAGCTGCAGCTCAGAGAGGTAAATTTCCTTTATGCAGAAGGAAGCAGGGCAGCTCTGCAAAGCCACTGATGCTCTCCCTTTCTGTGCATTGGAAGGAGGGCAGGACAGGGCCATAACTCTGGCAAGTTCACTGCTGCACACCTGTAAGGCTCCCTCGGCTCGCAAGAGTTATCGTGGATGGTTGGGTTAAAGACGCTTTCAGTCAGATAGGTTTCAGGTGAGATTTATTGCTACAACCTCTCAGACGCTTTGCCAACTTCTTCACGGAGACTTGTAGAGGTCAGACATAATGTGAAAGTGAGCTCAAGATAGCAAGTTACAAGGCTTCTTAAAAGTTAATTGACCAATAGATAGTTGCAATGCACAGATGTTTTCATTTTCACACCAATAGTTACACACACCTGCATTTCGTAAATATCACACTGTGGTATTTTTCATCCAATTACACACTGTCCCATAGAAATCCATTACTTTACCTTGCACAACCACACCCTGAGGTTTTTACTTTATCCCATAACTACTTCTATATTAAGACTTTAGGTCAAATGCAGTACACATTTCATACTCAGTGTAAGCAGACCTAAGGCTTTGAGGATTTTCTGTGTTTTGGATTCCAACACACACCTGCAAGAGCTTTTACAGGCAGAAGACAGGAGAACAAACTCAGAAGCTTATCAGACACCTTCCTCCATAGCGCCTGATTAGTGAGCAAAGGCACCATCTCCCTTTGCCCATTACCAGCCAGCTGTGGGCTCTGTGTAAAAATGGACCTAGCTCAGCATGGCACAAACACCGGCCCCCATCACCTGCCTGGCACAGGTGACCCAGGGGCAAGGACTCTCTGTGCTGTGTGAAAGTGGCTGTGCTGCTTTTGGAGGCAGCCTTACACCCAAAAACAGGTTCCTTTGCAGATGGCAGTCGGTGATACCCAGCCAAAAATCCTGTCCAGAACTCCATGCTACCCTTGTCTGACCCCAGCAGTGACGCTGTGGAGGAACGTGGTACCATGGTGCTTGCTCCACCACTTTGGTCAGGACCAAGGTGTCAGCTTGGGCTTCAGTATCAAACGTGACAGCAGAGCCCACGGCAGCTGGGGCTGTGAGCTGAGGACTGCAAGACCACAGCAACCACCAGAGCAACCATGCTGCCATCTCCAGTTAACTGGAAAATTACCTGTAATTTTAAAATTTCTGTTGCACTTTAAAAACAAATCCTTTAATAAATCCTTAAATAACAAGTCTAGGTAGCTTGCATTTTGAGTGGCTCATTGATTTCTCATATAAGAATCCTCAGAGTGTGAAAGGACAGCAGGCTGAACCATGCCTCTAAGTAATATATATAGGAGGGAACACCGTAGTCTTACCTGACAGATAAGCAAATTGTTTCTTTAATTGGTCCTGAATATCTGCAGCATAGAGGGGAATGATATCCTGATGCATGATTTCATCTGTGAAGAGAAAAAAAAATTGCATTGCAAAGTCATTTTATGTAAAATTTCACACCAGACATTAAAAAAAAAAATCCTTAGAACATAAACACTCAGAAAACTGTCTAACTTTTGAAAAATACATGAAAATCCTTGGAGTCTTTCAAGCGTTTGCTAAGGGCAAACTTTTCTTTGACTAGCACACTAATAACAGAGGAATTTACATTTACTGACATTTAGAAGCAGTAAAGAACTGTCACTGAACAAAATGCTGTAGAACTAATATTCCTCAAGAATGATGTTCAACAGTGATATTTTAGTGAATATTAAATTCATTTTTTAATAAAATCTTCTCAGTCAAACAAAACCAAGAAACTTACGATTTCTCTAGCCTGTCATCTATGCTCAAATACCCCAAGAAAAGAACATTAAACAAGATAGGACTGGACTGAAAGTACATCCTCCCCTTGAAAACATACGCACACACGCAGATACACCCTACCTCCACATTGAAAAGCAATGCTTAAGCTGTTATCTCAGCCCTTCCACTTCAGCTTAATGACAACCATTCTGCTTTCCCAGCCCTCGGTTTTCTGTCCCAGTGTTTCAGCAGAGGCGTTTCCCACAGCAGGTTTCCAGAGGTCAAGCAAAAACCTGAGTTTCGCTGATTATGACAAAGACTGCATGACAGCATTGCTTCATTCATAAACTATGATCTCATTTTTTACAAGGAAACAAGAAGTTTTACTCTTTTGCAATTCCTAAAAAATAATTATTCCAAATATCAGCCTCACTGAAAAGTAGAGAAGAGATAACATAGCTTTTTCTTTATTTGGTTATGAACGTTTCTTTTAACCTGACATTGTACTGACATAGAAGTTTTGAGTTTTAATGTACATTGAAATGCCATTAAGATAGGTTTTGACACTCAGAGCTGTGAATAAGCACAGGAAAAGTAAGTAAAAACCTAAAACTGATGTAAGGATAAGTGTCACCTGCACTGAAGTACAAGCTGAAGTAGAGCTCTGATCCTCAAGGACTTGCTGTCTCCGAGGCCTTTCAAATGCTAGATCGTGAGCAGACAGACACTCACTTCTATGAGCAATTCTCACAAATGTAAAATTCTGAGAAGGTCAATTATTTGAGAAGAGCAAAGAAGCCACATTTAGTTACTTTCTCCAGATAAGCAAGAACTTATACTGTGAAACAGAACTTCTCTGTTGTCTGTCGTCCCGTTGGGCAGGGGAAGACCCATGACCACTTTCAAGGTCACACACTGATCAGAGCTATTTTCCTGCATCCGGCGAACGGCTGCCTGATCAGAAGACCTCTGCATACCATGCTGTCAAATCCATAAGTGGACACTTTTAACTGTCAAGTCATATTTCACCCAGACCTTCAGTTATGTCACCATTTCAATGTTTTCAACAGAACACTGAACACAGATCTTTCAAAACTCCAATCTCAAATAGCCCAGTAATTTCCAGAAGACGAATACCCCACTTCCCCAAAGGAAAAAGGATTTTGGAGTTTATTTTTGCTGTCTGTGCCTTATAATACAAAGAGCCCTCCTGCAGCAGTGTTTAAAAAACTAAACAGCCTTAATTCTGCAAACCAATAGCTGCAGGTGGGCCCATTAACCTGAATATAAACTCTTACAGTATCAATGCCTTTTTTTTGGTGGGAGATGGGAAAAGGGAAAATAACATCATCAGTCTGTAAAATGCCACCATCAGAGTTGATTTTCAATAACTTGAAACAAACAAAATAAAGAAATAGCAGCACAAAAAAAGTGCAAGGAAATGCAACTCCTGGAATTGCCAAACAGATGATATCCAGCAGCTCAACAGGAGTCAACACTTGAACCCAGTATCATCACCCATATATTTAGCCAGAAATCCCTCTTCAATACCTTGCTTTCCTTCAGAGGAGATGTGATTGTAAAAACTCATTGCTCTGCACCATTTCCTTGACATTTAGATCCCTCTAGAAAAGAGAGTTCATCACAGTTTGTTTGGGGTCCAATCTGATTTCACTTTAAGCTTGTCCATCATTACTTGAATACGCTATTTCTTTAAAAAGATAAGGCAACAAAAGGCACACATGCTAAATCGACTGTGAGAGCACACACTCCTTACTCTCATGGCCTTTGGGGAAAATATTTTCTTGGAAATATTCTTTAAATAGAGAACCTGCCACCTGCTACATTCTTTAGGGACCGTTTCCATTTTTGTAAAGCTAATTCAATGCACATTAATACAGAATTACTGAAAATCTGTTCACTGTTTTGTAAGGAATTTTTCTAGGATCAAATTCCACTTGCACTTGAATAGATTAAGATTCACATAGCCCATTATTTTCTCTGTTCTACCTTTTCTGCTTTACACAGTATTTTCAATGCTGAGACCTAAGAGTCTGTCTGTTTTATCGTACCCAAAATTCATTGCTGAAAAAAGTTGCTATTATCAAAACATGCTTGAATATCCACCCAGTCTTTCTTGAGGATCTCACTTAAGAAGGTTAAAAGAAAGCCCCTGTGAATTATAGTGCATCTGGTATTGTAGGTGATAATGAACAGTAAAATAAAGTTCTCTAAAGCTAGTACTGCTTTTTTATTACTATTTCTTTAAACCTCAACACATAAAATAGCTGGGAATGTGCAAAGATGTTTTTCTAAGCTGACAACGGAAGGTTGTTTTAAAAAATCCCCACATTATCTGGTATTCAAATTATGAGTGTAAGAAAGGGTGAAAGTGTCATCTTACTAACATAAAGGAATCAGTTAAATATATGGTTCTTATTACAAAAGAAAGCCTTCCTCACTAAAAATGTGAACCACAATCTTACAGATATATCATCTTCTAATTCAATTTAAATCTTCCTTCGATAGTCCTGTCTCAATGATAAAGGATGATGGCTTGGAGGGACCTGACCCCATCCCATCAGAAGCACCTGACTGCATTTCAGATGAAGCAGGATGACAAATTTAAGCATGAGAGCACAAAGATAACTTGTGCTTGAATTACCTGGTGTCAGTAAGCCCTGAAGAACCTGGCATCTGAGAAAACAATCAATGTCACTGAAGTCAATAATTTCCCTTATTGATAAAAAGCTCCTCTTTCTTTTCTGCTCAAACTAAAACTCATCATCTTTTGTAGTTTGTCTGACATGCTGAAGCAAACCCATTTTCACAGAAGATGACACTGGAGTGGACTCTGAACTGACTGCACCCACATTACACACAAGGAAGTATCCCAACATGACTTGTGAGCCTCCTGTAACGGGTTTAATAAAATTCCCAGCATGCCAGCTGAAATTACACCACCCTTCGAGTAGTTCTGCAGGAAATTTTATGGCCATTACCTTATACCAACTTGAAAGCCAACCCATTTGTACACATCCGGACACAGTTATGCCTTTCAGCACAGATCCCAGCAGTACATCAGAAATCAAATGACAAATCATTTTTCTTCCTCCTCTTTCTTGCTGAGTCTGCAAAATTTTCATGAACACTTGTCTACAGCTTCTCTATGAAATCCATGCCTTAACTGAATAAATATAGTGTTTTTCTTAACCAGTTTTGTTTTGCTTCTTCTCTGGAACAGCTTACCCACTCAAAGAGCTGAATGCCTTTTATGAAGGGGTCTTCATTTAAAAAATCTCTTCATTAAACCACCCTCCCATCTGGTAATTATAAATGCAAGATAATGACTTTCAGAGCAATCCTTTCATCTCTCTCAGCCCCATGGCAAATCTTTCATTTCCTCATTCTTCCCTCTTCATCTTCACCCCCCCAACCACCACTACTAACAGTCAGCTCCTTTGTGAAGCCCTCCAAAGAAGGAAGAGCCAGAGCAGCAGAGCTGGTTCAGAGAAGCCCTCTTCTGCTCTAAACCACCTAAAACTAATGAGCTGCTCAAGATGTGAGCTTTCCAGCTTTAAAACTGAATTTTAAAAATCACTGCTGATTAGTGACAATGCCTGGAAGTTCAGTGCTCTGTATGCTCAGGCACAACAGCTGCACATGAGGCTCCTCAGGTCCTCATGCTATTTGTAGCCACACCAGGCTGATGACAGGAATTTATGCAAGTATTCATAAACTAAGCTTTCAAATCTCACCAGTTCAAACTACCTTTAGGAAGAGTTCATTCCTATTTCATTTGACTACACCGTCATTAAAATGATGGACCAGGAAAAGCGAGTGAATAAATTCAGGAATTTTCGTGCAAAACACAGTTCTTGATTAAAGTGTAGTTGGGAAGGAAATTATCACCCAGGCAAAACAGGGCTTTTGCAACTTGTTTGTTTCTGGTGAGCTAAAATACCCTAAGCAAGCAGAAAATGCAAGTTCTTTGCCTCTACCAGCATCCCAGTTGCTGGCACAAAGAGATATAAAACAACCTAGTGCTCCAAACAGCTTCATATGGCATTGAGTGTCCAATAAACATTTTAAATTATATAGTTACATAAGAATATGACTTGTAAAAGCTTTACAGACTACAGCTAAGCCCTCTCTCCCATTTCCACTCCTAGTCAGAAAAGACTATTTCCTCTCAAAAGCCCTGGTACATAAAGCAGATCCTTAAGTTGAGATAACTTTTCTTTTAAGAGAATCATACTTTATACAAGTTCCACTTCCACAACATTACTTACATCAGTAAATTTCCTAAGACTGGCCTATTGTCACAATATGCAGAGAACAGCACTACTACATACCCAGTGCTCCAACAGGCTAGGATGGAATCCCATGCATCTTCAGTGTTAGGTAAGGGTCTAGTCAAGTCAAGCCTTGCAAGTGGTACTGCCAAAGAAAATCTAAAAATCTTAGGAACAATATTCCCTGTATTATAAGCCCAGGCAGAGTGGACAGTTATTGTTTGGGTGGTGTTTTAAATGTCTAGTGCATCAGTAAACCTGACAGAGCCAGAGATTATATTTTTGCAGCACTGCTCATATTTCCTAAATTTTGGTAATATTTAAATTATTTCACTGAAATGAAACTTGATAATTCTGCTTCATTCATCATACCTGAAGAACACCACAACTACTTACAAGACACACAAATTAATCCCCAAAGGCTACAATTCCAGAATTTAAATATGAGAGGCAGGAACTTGTCACGGGTTAAAGAACAAAAAATAAAACCCAACATCTTTGTAGAGAAACCTACGGAACCCCCTACTTTATTCAAGTAATTTCTGCTTTCTGCAATCACAACTAAAGAAAAAAATATCCACCTGTTTCTTCTTTGAGATCGCAGAATTGGAGATTTGGCACAAGACTACCTACAAAACTATGAGGATGATGGTTTGGTTTCAGGTAGGGAGATTAAACACTGATCCTTCCTTTAAAAAGGAAATTTCAAGGTATACAGCAAATGCAATGCTGTCGGCTTGGCACGAAATGACAAGAAGTCTAACAGTTCCCATTTTCTTGAGTCAAATTATTAAATACCTGCTCAAAAGCAGGTACTTTGAGAGCCAACCAAGATTTTGGTTTCTTTCAAACTCTAATATCATTGGATTTGACCACTTATTATACATGCCAAAGTATGGTTTTCTCTTTCTTTTTCTACCTCCTCTTTTGTAAAGGGCAACAAAGTTCTTTGTTTTATTTTGTTAAAATAACATCCCACAAACATGAGAGGAAATACAATCCCCCTCCCTTTCACATATAATAGATGCATTCACAGGATACTATGAGTGCTAAATACTACAGCTTCTTCCTCCTCTGCTTCATCAGTCACATCTACTTGACACACAACCCTGTAGTCCACAGCTTGTCAGGGATCACCTTTAAGTTTGGATATAGCTTACAAGAGAGACTAAACACACTGACTAATCTGTAATCAGGAGAAAACGAAGTAATAATTAGAAAGTCAATCTAGAGATCAAACCCCAAATCTAGTATATCTTTGTTCTTGAAGAAAATCTAAAATAAGACAAAAGGTGAGGGGGGTGTGCATTGCAATTTTTCAGGACATGTCGAAGTGTTACCAGTTATAGCATCTAATCTGTTTTGCCATGCTTTTGCTGCATACATGCTCAATTGCACCCAGACTGTTTTGGTGAGAAAGACACATTCTTTGTGCTATTTCAAGTCATAATAATTACTGCCTTTCCAAAATGAGAAGTAAGGGGAACACAGAATCATGCCACACAGCCATACTATAGCCTAAATTTGTATTAAGCACAAAAAGGGCTTAGAGATAAAGCAGCAACGGTGTCAGGTGTACCTACTACC